>JAIGNY010000506.1:35000-50000 GCA_020152595.1 Chiridota heheva
TCCCGAAATTTTTGGCCATTTTCCGACAATTATTCTCAATTAATATTCGGGAGCTCCTTAATTTCCGAGCAATTTTCTTCGATATTTGGAAAATTATGGGAAATTTCCTTATTTTTGGGCCGCTTTTCTCATTTTTTTTAGATTCTTTAAAAATTTCGTAACATTTTCGAATGATTTTGCAGTCGATTTTCGGATTATTTCAGAGGGCAATTTTGGGAAATCTCTTTCATTTTCGGAAAGGTTTTTTTTTTTTTTTTTGGCGAATTTTTTGGCCAATTTTCGGGAAATTATCCTCAATAATTGGGAGCTTTTCTTAATTTCGGGGCAACTTGTTTCGATATTCGGAAAATGTTCCTCCTTTCCAGGCAATTTACGTCAATTTTGTTCTCGATTTGGGAAAATTTAGCATTTTCTTGGCCAATGTTTGGGAAATTGTCTTCAACTATTATTAATAGATAGATATCCAGCCGAGTCAGGCATGATTCCGATTAAGATGGGTATCCAGCCGACAGGGAGTTATTCCCCCTTCCTCCACCCCCACCTCTACATCCTCCGCCTACTACGGGCATGGGTCTTTTCGATATTCATTTTAGAGTAGCAATATCAAAAAAGGATATGGAAGAAGTGAATGTGTAGTGCTTATTTCGTTTCGTTTCACAGAACTTCAATCAGTCAATACTTATAATGATAGTTTGCGAGAAAAGCAAAACGAAACAGTTATACCTTGTCAGTAATGTCATATTTTGCTTTGCATCTCCTTTGCAAAAACAAAAGAAAACAACACTGCTCTTTATTTTCAGTTAGTTGAAATTTGAGTGCTGTTTGCATGTTATCTTTATTTCAATTCGTGTCATTTCGCAGAATTTCATTAGCCCAAATCTGATGCTTTTTATTGTTCATTAGGGTTAATAATTAACCCCAATGAACATTAAAAAATCTCAAATTAGGCCAACTGAATAAATCACCTTGACGTATTACTGCTTTATATCCGAATTGTTGTTGGTTTTATCAGCATATCCCAAGACCAAGATGCATATTCAGTCCATGGAGGTAAATAGTATCTCCATGTTCAGTCTAAACATGGAGTTAAAAAGAGAAATTATTATAGTTTCATGTTCTAATAAGGGAGTTGTTATTTAAACACAAAAAAACAACTCCCTGTTCATACACTGAAAGTCAAACCAGACATATCGAGGTTAAACACGGTGATAAATCCCGACAAAGCTGATACAGTCATTGAGATAGCTTATTTTGCGTTATAATTCCCATTACTGTAAAATTAGTGGTAATATTTTTGCCAGGAAGTGCTCTAACTTTTAATAGAGTTTTATGTTATGGATTTGTCCTTCCAGTGGCGGTCTTACTAAAAATCATGCCCTTGGTCAGTTGGTCAGCAAGTTTCTGGTCAGATTGTCGTGTGCTAATACCGCCATATCTTCAACGGCAGGGTATGTTGTGTGGCATTCATAAAATCCGACACATAATTATATTTCGTCTGCGTTGATGCCCCATCAAGCAGTAAAGCGATAGCATATTTATTAGGACAGTAGGACGCATATCGCTGAGATGACATTTTGAATTTTCGTAAAACGTGTGCAATTCATATGGAGAAATTCAGGGAGAGGCCTTTCGGCAAGGTAGCTGTTAGAAAAACCTCAACTGACAACTTTGTTTTAAAAAGCAAGTAGCTTTTTATTACAAAGGTAAGTTGTATTTAATATTTGCCACAAGCTGTGTTGATGCCTGCTTCAATGAATCGTTTATTGTTATCATTATTGCTATGATCATTACCATTAATGTCAATATGATGTTTGTTGTCAATAATAAAAGGCCCAGGAGAAGTATTCAAATACTGTTAGGAATTCTAGGATTACCATTTTTTGTTGTCCAATTTATCAATTCATTTTTATGATGATTGTGTTGATAAAAGTTTAAAGCAGGAATCTTGTCCAAAGAAAATGCATTTGATACGTCACCGGTAAAATTATTCATGCTTCTATACTACTACTAGTGACGGCACTTCCTCTCAGTTATTTCTTAGCCAGTCAGTATTTATATAATAACTAATATCTAGAACAAGAAACGTTGATTATGCATTGGCATATTAGGAATATTCATGCATTTCGGTGATGCATGAGCACTCAGTCTGAAAATGTCAGGTGCCAAGAAAACATTAAGTTCTCGTGATTTTTTCTGTTCTTAGAAAAGTATAAACAAAAGCAGTTTACACAAGGAAATGTAGAGATATTCCTATTATCCTGTCATAAATGTTACCGGTTTTCTTATTCTGATTTCACAAAGATAAATACTAATTTGCATGATTTTGGCAAATGACAGATTAAGGCATGATTAAGCCCTTAGAATTGCAAACCTTAAACTTTTGGCAACTGTTCCACCAAATTGTAGGCTACGATTTTTTTAAATAATATTTGAAACCATTTTAGCTGGTATTATAGATACATGTTTATATAACTTCAACCTAATCCATGCAAAGAGCTTCCACACAGCTTAAAGGATTATTTAAATTGCTGGTTTCATTTGTACAATTGAATGAAAAGATTAAAGGAAAACAAATTCTGAAATTACTGTACGTTAATTCGAGTTTAGACTTCCGTGTCATTTTTGTAGAAACAACTGCTGTGGAAAGTCGGAAATTGCGCCCTTGTAATTCTCAACCATTGTAATGCATTTTAATATAAAATATCCAAGCTAAGTTATTTTTCTATTTTGAATTTTTGCAGAACTATTGATGCATGGGAATGAAGACACTTAATTTTTTAAAAGAATTTTTGTCGGATGAATTTCTTGTAAAATACTTTCAAATTCATGCCATCCTAATACTTACAATTGATCAAAATTTTAGAAATCGCCCACACAAACAAGTAGACCTATGTATGTTCAATACCTTCACATATATATCCCCAGATACTTCTATTTCCACTGGGGAATAAAACATTGTTTGTTATGAAATATTTCTCATACGTTTCGTTATTGCTATCTGTCCATGGAAGACATTTTTATGGTTTCAACCTTGCTAAAACAGTCAAAGTGACTGCATGGTGAGTCCAATTCAGTGTCATCTCTCGTCACCTCATCTCCTCTTTTTGTTTTTCGTAGAAAAATAATAGGGATTAATATTCTTATTGGTCCAAAGACACGTAACCATTTCTACACTGGTTAAAGGATTAGTTCAGTCGTCAAGCATGTCTATCTTATATGAAAAAGGACTTCAAAAGAAACAAAATGGTGAAGAAGGCGTTCAAAAATCTTATTACATTAAGAAATCAAACATTATATTGAACGTTCAAGTTTAAAGCTCTGTCTTCTGGTCTTATCTGTGTGTAAATGACTGGTGTACTAAGCCTACAATAAAGTGGGAGTCTTCATCCTCACATTCTTCACAATTTTTGATAACTTTTTTTTTTCTTCACTATTTGAATTATTTTTCCTCGAACGTTCTTCTGGTGGTATATTATAAATAACCCTCCTAGATTCAGTTTTACAACTTTATTTTGACATATCCCATGGTTTTTAAGCCAAAAAATCGCAGGAAAAAATGTGAAAAAAATATATCAAGACTTGGGCATTCCGAGGCTGTGACGTCACAACTAATTTGATTTAAATCGTTTCTACACAAATGATACCAAACTTTAAACTCAGATATATCCTTAAAGGAATAAGATTTTTAATTAATTTCTTCACTAATTTGATTAAAGTCCTCTTTCATGTAAGATCCCATGAGCCATTGAAATCCGAACAGATCAGTTTTAAAATTTGGAAAATACCACCTTTATTTTTTGAGAAGTGACTAATCAAAGTTTGACCAATTTTAAATTAATCATGCTACATTTATTATAACAGGAAGCGATGTTGGAACCATTGGGAGGGGCCACTGGCAGAAGGTGCCCTTTTTTAAGTTGAGGGCGGACCGGGATAGGTGGTTCTCTTTTCAAAGTTTAGGGCGGATCGGGACAGGTAGTTCTCTTTTGAACATCGAGGGCGGACCGGGACAGGCTATGCCTTTTTAAAGTTATATGACATTTTTCTAGGCCATTCTTGAAGCTTGAAAAAAAATACTATGAAAAATCTTTAAAATTTCATAACATCTAAACAGAATGAGATATTAACATTGTTATTTCACCTTTGTTTCTAAAAATTGTCTCTATCATTTATGGAAAACTGAAAATTCATGGGGATATTCCTTTAAATCCAGTGAACGTTACGTAACTTTTTTTTTATGGAGACACGCACCAGTAACTGCACAACTGTTGGTTTCCTACACTAAATTTAAACACATGATGGGAGTGAACGTAATCTTTAAATCATGCACCATGCACCTTGAATATAATTTTGCTTTTGAAAATAAATTTACAATTATGTTTTTGTAAATGTATAATAGTTTCAAAAGTTTGATAAATCGGTGTGAAAACTCTGAAGAACACTTCAGTTAACTTTTAATATACCCCTTTGTACACAATAGACAGGTCTTCAAAGTGTATATCACAGCCCAGGCCCCGGCCTCAAAAGGTTCGGTTACGTGGTTGGACTATACTGATCGGGAATGTTATCTATGAAAAGTAGGAGACATCAGAGGGAAGAGTGAACAGGTGAAACCTGGTAACAGGAATGGTAACGGGAATCATTTTTCTTTTCGCAATGGAAGGGATAACCTCAGGCCTATATATTTTGTACGGGGGAGGGGAGAGGAGCTACGTGGTGTGATGATAATTCATTATCTCGGAAGCTTTTATAACTGGTCGAATTAAAAAGCCATTCCACCCTCCTCCCCTCCTCCTGATTTTTTTTTTTTTCCGATGATACTTTTTTCTACCATGAGATAATTCTTAGTCACGGTTTATGTAAATTTTCTAAGTTTCGGAAAATTACATTCAATTTTTGTGAAATCTTTTTCAATCTTTGAAAAATTTTCTTCATTCTCCAGTTCTCGTGAAATTTTAGGATTTTTTTTCTCACTTTTGGGAAATTTCTTCATTGTTTGGGAGATCTCTTTCAATTTTGGAAAAAATTCATTCTCGTGCCATTTTCTTCAATATTTGGGAAATTTCCTTTATCTTGAGGAAATTTTTCTTCAATTTTCGGAAAATTTCCTTCAATGTTAAGGATATCTCTTTACATTTTTGGAAAATTTCTTTCATTTTCGTGCCATTATTTGCAATTTTCGGAAAATTTCCTTCATTTTGGGGCAAATGTTTGTCGATTTTCGGTAAATGTTCATCAATTATCGGAAAATGTTGCCAAATCTTACCAAAAATCCCAATGGGTTTACCACAATTTTCTTAGATATTGTGATTAAAAGATGGGGTCATTAGGAATATAACAATTATCAATAATAAACCGGCCATTGTCATCTAAACAAGTATTGATAATATTAACATTGATTGAATGCTTAATGAGGATAGCAACACCCCTGCTATCATTTGTACCGTGAGCATACATGATTTTCCGTCCCCATTCGTTACTCCAACAAGTTTCATCAATTATTAAAGAATGTGTTTCCTGTAGGAAAATAATATCAAAAGAATGGTGATATAAAAAAGTAATATTTCTTCCTTTTCTTACGGTTCCTAATTCCACGGGTATTAAAAGTAGCTATATTAATTTTACTCATGGAATTTTAGTACAACAATAAATACAATTATCAACAGACGATAAACAATGGGTATGTCAACAATATTACATTTGATATTTGTAGGGGTTGATTGATCAACAAAACCGAAGTTATCGTAATCACGGCAACAAAATTAACGAATACGCTGGCCTAAACATTACTTAAACTGAACGGAACCGCCTTTTTAAACACGACTTATATTCGTGTTTCCGTGACCATGTTTCCCATCATGTTTAAGGCAACTTAACCGCCTCGCTCCGGGCGACGGAAACGCCAGGCTCCGGGTGACGTGAACTCCATGTTTAACGTATTTTACAGCGTAAACATGTAATTTAATGTAACCATTCCATGAAATGCCAACCATGAAATGCCAACCATGAAATGCCAACCATGAAATGCCAACCATGAAATGCCAACCATGAAATGCCAACCATGAAATGCCAACCATGAAATGCCAACCATGACATGCCAACCATGAAATGCCAACCATGAAATGCCAACCATGAAATGCCAACCATGAAATGCCAACCATGAAATGCCAACCATGAAATGCCAACCATGAAATGCCAACCATGAAATGCCAACCATGAAATGCCAACCATGAAATGCCAACCATAAATGCCAACCATGAATGGCAACCATGAAATGCCAACCATGAAATGCCAACCATGAAATGCCAACCATGAAATGCCAACCATGAAATGCCAACCATGAAATGCCAACCATGAAATGCCGACCATGAAATGCCCCATTCCTGGCGACGTAAACGCCGCGTCTAGGTGACGTACACTCCATGTTTAGCGTGTTTACAACGTTAAAATGTAATTTACTGCGACTGAAATGCCTTAACCCTGGTGACGTAAACGCTGTGCTCCGGGTAACGTAAACTCCAGGTGTTTACAACGTAAAAATGTAATTTAATGCAACTTAAATGTCTCATTTCTGGCGGCGTAAACGCCGTACTTCGTGTGACGTAATCTCAATGTGTAATGTGTTTACAACGTACAAATGAAAATTATTGGAACTTAAATGTCTCATTTTTGACGACGAAAACGCCGTGCTTCTGGTGACGTAAAATCCATGTTTAACGTGTTAGCAACGTAAAAATGGAATTTAATGTAACTTAAATGCGCATATGCCCCAATCTTGGCGGCGTAAACGCCGTGCTCCAGGTGACGTAATCTCCATGTTTAACGTGTTAGCAACGTAAAAATGGAATTTAATGCAAACTTAAATACCCATTCCTGGCGGCGTAAACGCCGTGCTTCAGGTGACGTAATCTCCGTGCTTAACGTGTTTACATCGTAAGGACGTAAATTTGGTGGACAAGAAACAAGGATTTTCCGTTGAGTATAACACCGAAAATTCGGTGCTTCATTGAACGGAACTTATTTGTTCAAAGTGACATAAACTCAATGTTTTATTTGTTTACAACGTAAGATTTTAAACTTGGAAAACCAGACACTGGCATATTTCACGCTTCAGTCGACGGAAACTCCTTGTTCTCTGCATTGGAAACTTAATTTGGACGCCATAGTCGGAAACCTGTTTCTTTTGTCGGAAATGCAGCATAAATGGTCCAAGCTGGTAGTTGTAGAGACTTAAACCTTATGAACTATATTCCACAAGCATAACTATATATTTACTGCTATTAAATACACATTATAAAAACTGTCTGTCATATATTTGGGTAGCTTTTATTATACATTTAAGATTGAGTAAACCATAAACGTAGGTAATAAATTATGGGACGGCATTATGACGAGCTTTCTGGTCGTCTAATACAAATAACTCTCCGCCATTGATGTTATAGAAAACTGAGAAAATGAAAAAATGTTGACTTAAACTTGACTAGACACAAAATGAGTGATTTTTAAAATATTTATTGACTTGTTTTGCCTCGGAGCTCAAAGTGTTTTATTTTACAAATCTCAGGTAAATACCTGACTACGTGATATATAAAACCACGAGGGTCAAAAAGCTTTGCTGCTCTAATATGTCGGTGAAGTACCACTTTAACTTTTAAGTCTTCTTTCTGATTGGTCAGCTTTGCAGTTTTACCTATCTGTCTAGGTTGATTTTGAGACTAAGAAGACTGGATGAGAGCAAAAAAAATCATGCGGCCAATTGATTAACATTCTTAAACACAAGGCATTTAAAAAGGCTTTATAAAATCTTAACTTAAAATAAGTTAATTTGTTTTCAACTTAAAAGATCACTCGAAAAATTGCTGTTCCCACAGGTTATGCATTCATAAATTAATTACAACTATCATAAATAGATGAATAAACATTTTTGTTTTAATTACTAACTAATTCACTAAAGGCTCCCCCATCCATATTTTGATGACTATAGGAAGTTATTCTTAACTTTTGAGGTCTAATCTTATAATTTATGCCATCCTCGAACCAAATTGCATTCGTATATTTTCCTTATGCTTACTTCAAGAATTTTATATAACTTTACATTTTTAGAATTCTGTATCAAAGTTAATTTTCAAAAGGATAGAAAACGGATGATTTGTCAATTTTTTGATTGTAATATTTCGAGCGATGACGAAAGAGATGACATTCAACTCTAACAAAAGATTCAATACCTTTTAGAAATAGACGTTTCTAGAATTGATGAAGGTAGAAACCAGAATATTGTAAGGATAAGATCAAAATAATTTTGTTTATAAAATATTTTACCGAAAAGTCAAAAAGAAATTTGAGTATGCAGGTATGTACTGGTATTAAGTCATGCTGCCGAATTTTCTATATAACATTCGAAATTTCATATATCGCCATCATTGGGCTGACGCCTTGGGCTTCTTAACCCTCATGATGACGTAATACCCAACTTCTGAGCTGTTACAGAGACACGGGGATTATGATCGAATTTAATCCCTGAAAAAGATTTCACAATGGACAAAATATGACTGAAAACGTTTCACCTTTGCAACCTTACATACTTAATTTTTAATTTGATAAAAAGGACATTTATACACTGGAGAAAATCAATATCACAATCGATCATAAACTGATAAATGATCAAATTTATGAAGCATAACTGGGCGAGGATATTATCTTTTTTAATGTAAATCCAGTTTGTAATAGTCTTTTGTAATTCTTTGACCAGTCGAAGGGTTACAACAAATTCTGGTCGAAGCTTTTTGAGTTTTACCATACAGTCAATACATTTTGTAGAAGGAATGGACCTCTGATTAGTTTTCGGTGACAAACATTTAGAAACTGAAAAAAAGATTAATAAATAAAGATTGCGAGTAGTCCGCCCAGTCTTATTCCAGGTAATCATGATCCTCACACTTTTACGGATGAGCCATATCGGGAGCGCTATAATTCTCAAACTTTGATGAACCATATCGGGAACACTAATTCCAAAATATGAAGACTGTATTGTTTAACTACTTAACCAAACTTTAAATTTTTGTGTAAAATACTACATTCATGTCTCAGTCATACATCAGAGACGTTCACAGACCTTTATAATGGTAATGGTACATATGATCAATATGTGCAGCACTTTGGAGAACTGGCCGATTTGATAGAATGTCATTTCATAGGAATGCCAACAACCGTTAACGTCCCCTCTCTGATACCACACTTGAAATGTGAAAAAAACACGAATAAATAACAGTAATCAGGTAATGAATTTGATGAAAATTATGAACACGCGTAAGCAGAGGCATAACTTAAGGGGGTAGATTGTGACCCCTGTAGAATGTTTCGTCGGGCATCAACATGGTACTGAAGAGGTTTTAATTATACCTTAATGTTTTTGGCACAGTTCGCAAACAGACAAAGTACTTCTGAAAAAATAAGAAAATGATTTCTTGTCATTTATATATTTCACTCTATCTCTATAACTAACCAAAAAAAAGTTAGTTTGATAATGTAAAAAATGTGATTAGATATATAAAGAACTATATAAGAATTGTACTGGAATGTGGCTCTGTGACATCACCAAGCTGAAGGTCATATACCAGTTTACTGTACAAGGCATTTGTAACAACAATTTTCTATTTTTTGAATTGTTATAACTTTTAACCGGAATAAGATATTAACATATTCTTGTCACCACTTTTTTCTATCATTTTCTCTATCATTTATGAGAAAACAAAACTCCATGGGAATATTCCTTTAAGAGGAAAGCAAAGACAGATTTGAGATAGTAGTAATCAATGTCAGGGTGCATATTATTATTGTATCAGACCATAACCATACGGGACCATCTTACTCAAGGGGAAAGTGTGTGGGGGAGGGGAAGGGGGAGGGACTTTTTTCCGACTCGGAAGTCTATTACGAATAAAACATTCGCAATGAATCTGTGAATAAACAATTATATTAGAGTAGGGTTTTTGACTTTGTGGGGGGTGAGGGGGAGTTACTATTCCGGACAATTCCGGACATTTTCCTTCATTTTGGGGAAGGTTTTTTCAAACATTTCCTTCATTTGGGCAGGTTTTTCGATTTTAGGGAAGTTTTTCCGAACTTTTTGACCAATTTTCCGGAACATTTTTTTTTATTTTTGGGCAGTTTTTCGATTTTCGATAAGATATTTTTTAAGTATCGGGAAATCTAGCCACGTCCGGCATGATTCGGATAAATCACTGATTTAAAAAGTAAATTTTACATCTCTGCCTGACTATGTAAGATCGATGCCTGCAAGTATCATATTGTCATCATCATGACCCAGATATATAGCAGAGTCAGACATGATTATCTGCTCGACTAAAATGGGTATCCAGCCGACTGAGGTGGTGGGAGGGGGAGGGGGGACTGGCCCCATGGACATAGCAGCAAGAAAAACATTACTCACAATTTTCATAGAAATACAATTATTAAATACCATCATATTAGCTCGAGCTTAGGCCTAATTTCGTTTTAAGAATTTGACATGTTTAATTCAGGGAGCCCTATGTGTGCTATATCATCAGTCATATAGACAATGCTATGCTTTCTCCGTGGGATATGTCTTCGGCGGCGCAAGGAATCACTGTGTTTTAATCAAATAAAAATTAAAGATAAAACACTTTACAGTTAAACAGATACAAAATATTTACACTGAGAATAAGAATAAGATTAAGATCTTGGTACGGCGACAAGAAGTGAAGTTACATTTTATGTTCTTTCTCATTGCTGTAATGAGTACATTTTGTGTTGAAGTTCTTGGAAGGCTGGACAAAGATTGAGTGATGCGAGGACAAAGATTGGGTGATGCGAGGGCAATGATTGCGTGATGCGAGGGCAATGATTGATTGATGCGAGGGCAATGATTGAGTGATGCGATGGCAATGATTGAGTGATGCAAGGACGAAGATTGAGTGATGCGATGGCAATGATTGAGTGATGCGAGGGCAATGATTGAGTGATGCGATGGCAATGATTGAGTGATGCGAGGGCAATGATTGATTGATGCGAGGGCATTGATTGAGTGATGCTATGGCAATGATTGATTGATGCGAGGGCAATGATTGAGTGATGCGATGGCAATGATTGAGTGATGCGAGGGCAATGATTGAGTGATGCGAGGGCAATGATTGATTGATGCGATGACAATGATTGAGTGATGCGAGGGCAATGATTGATTGATGCGAGGGCAATGATTGAGTGATGCTATGGCAATGATTGAGTGATGCGAGGGCAATGATTGAGTGATGCGATGGCAATGATTGAGTGATGCGAGGGCAATGATTGATTGATGCGAGGGCATCGATTGAGTGATGCGATGGCAATGATTGAGTGATGCGAGGGCAATGATTGATTGATGCGAGGGCAATGATTGGGTGATGCGAGGGCAATGATTGAGTGATGCGAGGGCAATGATTGATTGGTGCGAGGGCAATGATTGAGTGATGCGATGGCAATGATTGAGTGATGCGAGGGCAATGATTGATTGATGCGAGGGCAATGATTGAGTGATGCGATGACAATGATTGAGTGATGCAAGGACAAAGATTGAGTGATGCGATGGCAATGATTGAGTGATGCATCCGACAGTACCGGTATCGGTGCAACCAGCTTCTACAGTTCTATGCATTATCCTGTACGTAACACATATGCGCGTTATTCATTAACTCTTTATTCATTAACCCTTTTATTTTTGATCTACTTTAATGCAATATTCATAGCAAATTCATAAATAATTATTTTCCTCTTACATGCGCGTACGAGACTATTTTCAATGGGAGGGCTGACCACTTTTGCCTAAATATTCGCAGAAGTTCATACATGTTTGCAGTGGCGTAGCTAAACAAAATTGCAGGGGGAAAAAACCATTACAAAAATCCAAGATGACTGGTATATAACTGAAGTTTAAAAGACGGATCTCTTTCATCAGGATTAACAAAACAATCAAATATACTGAATATTATGTTGTGCATATGTTCCGACTTTTTGGGAATTTCCAGGGGGCAATTACCACGTTGCCCCCTCCCCTAGTTTATATTGGCCACGCCACTACATGTTTGTACATGCATGCATAAAGTGAAGTTTTGTAGTGCTGGTGCGTTACTTCCCATATCAGATAATTCACATGTATTACTGAAATGGTCACTACTGTCAGCAACGAAATGTTGAAACAATTTGCCCCCGCCATGCATATGTTATGAAGTAAAACTTGTCGATAATGATAACACAGACACATCTGTCCAACATGATTTGTTGAACTATTTTAAAAAGTGAATCAAAAATGCAAAGTTTAAATCTTAATTTTCAATTCTCCCGTTTCTGATTACTTAATCTAATTGCCCGAAAAAGGTTGCGTATAGGCCCATGCTTCCCAAATGCGACAGCCCCCTCCCCCTCCCCCCACCCTCGTTTATTCCGTCCCGTACGCTTGTGCCTTGGTAAACGTGATAAAAGAGACACAATCTTGGCAAATGGAATCTTTTTGCAACATAAACATGGAACATTATCTTATCATTCTCTGAAGATATCAGGCACAGCCTGCGAATATAATGATTGCTGCTACGATAAAGATGACGAAACTATGATGATGCGTGTGCACTTTAACAACATTATACTTCTACACGTGCATTGTAAGCATGGGCGTAGGAGCCCAATTTGATTTTTGGGGCCTGTAACGACTTGCCTGAAAAATATAACCCCCCAATTTTCCGAATGTTGATGTACATATCATAATAGCAGTGGCGTTACTAGGGTTCTGCGGGCCGGGGGCGAGAGGGATACTGCGGGCCCCTTGATATCAAGTGGGTAAAATTATCATAAAAAGAACAACTACGCTACGCGCTACCTTGGTTGGCGCGTAGCGTATGAAGACAATTTTGGAAAAATGCCTCCCAGACTGCAGGAAATGGCTTTAAAAATCGAAAAAAAGTTGAATTTGTTTCCGTGATTTTATAGGTGTTGCTCAAATTGTTATTAATTTACAAAAATGGAATAAAAAATGTTTTTACAAGCTGATTTTGGCCCAGATATAATTTTTCAACTCATGGGAGCTAAAGGTGCAGGAGTCGGACTCTACATATTTTTCGGGGCCTGCTGCCTGCGGGCACCTTTGGGCCCGGCCGGGCGGTTTCCCCTGCCACCCCTGTAGTTACGCCACTGTCATATAGGCATGCATCGGTTATTACATCGCATGCTAATTATATACAATTATTTGCCGTGTTACCCTTCCATATTGCTTATAATTTTTGTGAAAGTCGTCACAATAATAATGATGATAATAATAATAAAAATTTAACCATTGAAAAACACATTGGTGAATTACCAAATATATAGGTGATGGTGCAATTTAAGTCACCAGGCATTTCATTCACGAAAAATCCTCTCAAACAGTTGTGCATATTATGCATGACTGGTTAAATCGTTTAGCTGTAAAAAAAAAATCGGGTGCAATTTAAGTTCGACCTCTCTGCGTTCGATGTTGAAGTAGCAAACTAATTGATATGACTATGAGCTTTCTAGCAAGGGTGTGAAATTAGGCACTGATTTTAGGCCTTAAGTGACCGCCGGCCGGTAGAACTACCTTGTGGAAATTAGTGGGATGAAGAATTCAACCCATTGGTTCAACACCCCTTTTATTTTGAAATCGCGGACCACTTTTTCAAGTATCCTTTTTCGCTAATTCGCGGTCCGCGTTTGTTGTGAAAATTTCCCCCCTTTTCCGCGATTTTCATAACGCGGATACGTACCAACGGTTTATGTTAAGTGCGACCGCCAGGGTAAGTGCCCGAAAAATTCTCAGAATATTGCCCGAATTTTCACAGAAATGTTTTGTTGGTGGGGCTGCATCCCCAGCTCCCCTGCCTCATACGCCTAAGATTGTAAGCCATTTGGCCATAGAGCGACTTGTTCAGATGTTCAAAGGCAAGGCTTCTTTTATTGCAACTTAACCTTTGGCTTACATGCAGATTTATTGCTTTTTGAGCACACATATAAGTAATGGGGTTTACTCTGTCTCAGTCTGAGGTGCAAACACAAATATCTAAACGTATAGAATCATTTTTCAAATGATTGTTTAAGTTTGATCTTAACAGGGACGGTTTATTTTATGTCATATTTTGGATATTTATTGCTTGTGTAAAACTTTATCTGCTTATTAAATCTTTTTTGATAATTTGTGTGGCATTTTGTTTCAAAGAAAATATAATTTTTATTTATTTATTTAAAACTTCATTGATTATTTATAACGGTTATTATGTGGAGATTTGGCGTTGTATAACACAACTGGAGTCCAATGCATTCAAACGTTCTTTATGTGATTATTAATCATTTTTGTGATCTTTCAATTGTATGGAATCTTTATTTATCTTTCAAAAACTTCCGTTTATGATCTATAACGGTTATCAGTGGGGAATTGTTATAATAAAACTTGAATTTAGGCCTACTGCTTTCCATTAGTTTTTTACTTGGTTTGTAACCTCCTGCTTTGACTTATTGCCTTGTCAACTTGTCGTGAAATTGGTTGACTCAATAGAATCAAATATAGACATGATAACCCACATTTAAATTTCTATGCCTATGTAAATGTCGTAAAGATGATATACCACCTAACATTGACGAGGACTATTTTGATGATCTTACTACAATACTTGAAGACTGGTCAAAAGTGGAATACGTTCTTTGTATAACCAAAAAATTCCGTAATGCGATTTTTGAACGCTTTTACCATTTTGTTCAAATCTAAATTGAAAATTCACGTGTCCATAACATACAGTTCTGGACAAAACTATTTTACCCTTTCTTCACCCTTTCCACCCCATTTCAATGCTGGAAGAGAATTTTGAAAGTCGGAAAGTTGCAGGTCCAAGTCATGTCCCAACATGGAAACGGGATAAAAGAGGGAAAATGGTCAACCTTTTGTCCAGGATTGTCTGAGAAATGAAGATAATGTGTGTGATTCGT
>JAIGNY010000506.1:55000-66541 GCA_020152595.1 Chiridota heheva
AAAACAAATTGAACAATCCTTTTTTGTTATACCCACAGTATATTTTAATGCTCGTAATTGTGTAATTGACCTCATTAGCAAACTCGACCTTACTGATATTTGGCGGGAAAGGAACCCAAATTCTTCTGATTTTACTTGGCACTCATCTATTGATCATTCGATTCATTGCAGACTTGACTTTTTTTGTAATCTCCAGGCACTTGTGTAATCTTGTTGAGCGTACCTATTCCCAGGCACTTTTTAATTTAGACCATGATATCATTATTCTTAACTTAAACAGCAGTGTTCATAGGTCCTGGTATGTGAAAGTTCAGTTCTTCTCTTCTTAATGCTAGCACTTATGTCAGTAATACAAAAGAGCTGATTTACAATCTCATTAATACCCATTCTTATCTTTTAGATCCATCTATTTTGTGGGAATTCATTAAAATGGAAGTCAGGTCAAGTAAAATTGCTTATTCAAGGCGCAAGTCACAGGAGCGACGTGCCGCCGAGCGTAACCTTTTGAGACGTGTGTCCTATTTTGAGCAATTATGTAATCATGATCCACTATAATATGTCTATGTTAAATACTTGTAACAATGAACTTGAATAGATTTACAACTATAAACTTGAAGGTATCTTTATCAGGTCAAGGACTAGATGGGTTGAAGGGGGAAGGGGGCGGGGTGAATATAATATACGATACTTCTTTAATCTCGAGCGTAGGAATAAGACCAATAGTTCAAAAACTAAACTTATTGATAGTAATGATGCTATTATTTCCAATAATGAAATTGAGTACTTTTACCGCTCTCTTTATTCTGATCGCCAAGTGAATGACCCCAGTGACTTTTTTACCTCTTTCAATGATAATAGTTGTTTAACTAATGTAGATTGTATGTATTTAGATGGCCCTTTGACTTATGACGAGTGTAAAGATGCAATTGTTGCAATGAATTCTAACAAGTCGCCCGGCTCAGATGGATTAACATCCGAATTCTATAAGTTTTTTTTGGAAGATATTGTCGATGTTGTTATTAAATCTCTTAATTTTGCTTATGATACAGGTACTCTTTCTCCTCTCCAAAATCAAGCCATTATTTCACTTATTGCTAAGCCAGACAAGGATCATTTATATTTCAATAACTGGAGGCCTATTGCACTTTTGAATATTGATTATAAGATCGCAGCCAAAGTTCTTGCCACATGTCTTAAAAATGTTCTTTATAGTATAATCAGTGTTGAGCAGACAGATTTCTTAAAAGATAGGTACATTGGTGAATCTGTTCGATTAGTCCTCGATACCATTGATTTCTGTAAACGTTATAATAAACCAGATTCTCTTCTACTCCTTGATTTTCACAAAGTTTTTTATTCTTTAAGTCATTCGTTTATAGATAAATGTCTGAGGTACTTTAATTTTGGTGACAGTTTTAGACAATGGTTTTATACTTTTTATCGCAATGCCACATCTTGTGTAATTACCAATGGTTTCTGTACCAACTTTTTCCCAGTTTCACGTGGCGTTAGGCAAGGCTGTCTTATCAGCCCCTATCTTTTTACTGATACTTCTAGAACTTCACTTCATTCTATAGTTACTGTTTTAAACGACTTTAAGAAAGTGTCAGGTCTTATCACAAATTTTGACAAATCAATCATTTTCCCCATTGGTCCGTATGCCGACACACACCCTTTGTATTTTAATAATTTCTCTTTCAACATTTCGATTGGTCCAATTCAATATTTAGGCATTTCTTTTACGAATCATCGCGAGGATTTTTTGGATTAAATTATTTACCTAAGTTATCCTGTCTCAAGAAGTTATTAAACCTTTGGTCAACAAGAAACCGTACGCCGATAGAGAAAATCACAATTATCAAATCATTCGCTATCTCCCAATTAGTTTACCTTTTTAACTGTTCTGCCTGACCCACCACGTAATTTTATACTTGAGCTTAATAAACACTTTTTAACTTTATTTGGAAAAGGAGTCGTCACAAAATTAAACACTCGGCCTTAATTAATGATCTTAAATATGGTGGCTTACGGATGATCCACATTGATTCATTTATTAAAAGTTTAAAGAGCTTTTGGATCCTAAGATACTGTTTTGGTACAATTAGAAATTGGAAGGTGTATTTTGATATTTTCTTACGTAAAAATGTCACTAATTTCTTTTTTAAGGGTAATGTTCACCCCAATGATGTACCTAATATTTCAAATATCTTTATCAAGCAAGTCTGTATCGCTTGGTCTTCTTATAATTATCATACCCCGAATAGAGGGTTTGGAAACGAAATCATTTTGAATAACTCTTTTGTTAAAATTGATAAGAAACTTGTATTTGACCAACGCCTCTTTCAGAGTGGCGCCTATCATGTTCACGATTTTTATGATGTCAATGGTTCCCCAAAGGAATATCATACTTTCATTAATGATTTTAATTTACACTCATTACCATTCACTCTTTATTTTGGTATTGTTTTGTCACTTCCGGTATCCTGGAAATCTCACATGCGTGGGCAAGCTGGTATTGTAATAACTACTCTTAATACGAATGAACTCCAATCATCTCTTTCCAATAATAAAGTCACTCTTAAAAGAGATGTTTATTCACCTATTGTGAATGTACATACTAAGACTCCCACTTGTGTTAACAAATGGAGCGAAAAGTTCTCTTATAGTTTGGATTGGGATATAATATTTGTGTTACCACATAGGGCGGTCGCCAACTCCAGACTTCGTTACTTTCAGTTTAGTTTCATTCATCGTGTTCTTACTTGCAATATTTTTTTACACAAAATTGGTATGCTAGATTCACCACTTTGTACTTTTTGTAATTCTTGTAATAGTATCTCTCATTTATTTTGGGATTGCCCCATTATTGCCAACTTTTGGAGGGATGCTATGCATCTCTCCATCAACTCCCTTGTAAATTTAGACAAGGGTGTTACTTTCTTTGGTTACCTCGACCATTTCAGATCCCCTATCAATTTGTTCGTTATCAATGCTAAGTATTATATCTATACATGTAGAGCTAGAAAGTCCCAACCTCAAGTCAATTACTTTCATAACATTTTATCTCACAACCTTAAAGTCTACACACTTTTAAATAAGATTAAGGCAGGTGTAGATAGTTTCTTGAAGTTCTTTAATTAAGCATTCACCCAATGCATTCCATTCAAGTATAGTATAGTAGCTGGTATAGTAGCTAGTATTGTGTCGTATAATCTCTCGTGTACGAGTACTACCATTACAGAGATCTCTTAACTGCTTAAGCAGATGCTATTGTTGACGCTCGGGATGTGCATAGAATGTACATAGCATAGAAAACATTGTTATACCAATGACTGTTTTGCGAACAATATAGCAAGATGGATGAGACAATTGCAGATGATAATGTAGATATGTGTAGAATGTAAATAGCAGAATTTGTTTTGTAAAAACAATGATTGTAAATATTAGCAACAGAAAGTGTTTGTGAACAGTATATAAATATGCAGAAAGAAGGACCCATCCAAGTGTAGATGACGATGTAGATATGTATAGAATGTAAATAGCATAACAGATTTTGTAAAGAAAATGATTGTAATTATTAGCAACAAAAAGTGTTTGTGAACAATATATACGTTTAAAGTAAACAATGAAATAAACGGAACAAAAAAAACAAATTGTGGTATTTCTTAATTATTACGTAACGTCGGCTGTATTTTCAGTTAAATAGCACTGCCATTCACCTATAATGCCATTGGAATATACCAAGGATAATAAACTTACAATCCACACATTATTTAGACCGTCAAAGCTTTGTTGACTTTGTTTATTTAACTCGTGAGATTGTCACAGGAAATACACACAATCTAACACCACCTACAAATTACAATATCTGTACACCAACGTAAGAATCTCTACCACACTAAACATATTCCCAGGTTATTTAACACACAGTCCGGTTTGTACCCCCGATCGGGAGAACAGTTTTGTTCTCCCGATCCTTTGCAGAAGTATCCCACCATGCATCTATCCAAATTCAAAGTTTGCATAGGAATAACATAAGAATCAGACACATTTCAAGCGCGGGGAACTCAACCGCTGCAAAGGGTTTAAATTCTTTTTCACGATATGAAATGATATTATATGAGTTATCTTTTCACCGTGCGCTTTTAAAATTTAACGGGGATTGTTCGAGAAATTTGAAGGAAAATGGTGACTTCTTATTACGTGTTACCATTAGGCAACAAGATTCTTTGAAGAAAGAAAACAAAAATTGAGGGTTTGTTCTGGAATTATTTTTGACAATCATTATAATTAAATTTTATGAGAGTCAAAGCAAACTTTTGTATGATCATTTTATTTTTATAAAACGGAATGTTAAGAAATAATACACGCATAAAGCGACTACACCAAAGACTATGGAGAAGCTTCGTTATCGAATAGATTCGTACTGCGCATGTCCCGATCTCCCGAAAGGGAGAACTCTGAGATCTTCCGATCGGGAGTGCGAACCGGACTGACATATATCGCTATCAAATACCACATAACGATATGCATAGGCTACGTTAAGCACACAAGTTAACATTGGGTTTCCAAGAATATGAAATCAACATAAGATTCATATAGACAATAACAATTATCGAATTCTAAATGCATATTCAAATCAGGTCAAAATGTCAATTTCTGATCTATGAGATATAATCTCAAAGCCACCCTTTAGTTATGTCAATCAACGAGAACTCGCGGATTAAATCTTCTTTTCGGCTTCTCCAACTTTTTAAATTTCGAACCTAAACTTCAAGTTAGTCCAGACCTCTAGTTTTCCGATTTGATCAATCGTCTTTGTTAGTTTGCACTTCAAATGAATGACTGGCAAAATTTCTTTCACTGCACTACGGTCCATGTACAAATTTCGGCCAATCGAGCTTGTCAGAATAAACGATTTATTTTTTCGATTGTATGACATCACGCAATCTTGAAAAATCAAAAGAATTGTCTGATTTTGTCAAAAATGAATTACAGAAAAGGAGTAAAACCTATTTTTTACAATTTGACTTAAATTTTGATAACATTTTTTTCCCACAAAAAGGCAAAACTTGCCCAGGAAACTATCTTAAATCTTAATGTGAACGTTCAAAATCCTGTTTTTCCAAGCCAAAGAAGATCGTAACAGGTACATTTAATCGCGTTTTCCATTCCCAATCACATCAAAGCATTAATTTGCGGAAAATAAAGCACTAACCTACTTTTTTTTGACAAGAGATGACGAATTAACGTTCCCACTTTAGTCTTTTTTTATCTGAATTTAAATGATCACAGAAAACCGATTTACGAATCAGCCACATCATACAATCATTGATCATTTCTACACGTAAAACATATGTTTACGGTAATCATATGCGAGCAGACATGACCGGGGTACATGGTCCAATCAAAACTGTGTATACATCAATGAGGATCTACCTTAACCTTTATTTTAGCTCCGTCGTATCTATGGAGGTTGGTATGACGGCATTTCATTTCAACTCAAACTTTTTACATCTTATAGTAGCTTTTAAAGGTAAAAGGTACCAAACCGTTCAACCATTAACCGAAATAATAATTAAATTTTGAAATGAATGGTCTTTGAATTTTGAAAAAAAACATGTTTAGTTTTGAAGTATGAGTAAGCAAAGTTTGATATTTTTAAATTAATTAAAAAATGCGATGTATGGACAGGAAAACAAATTGTTTTTTTTGTTTTTTATATTTCTTTCCGTAATTTCAGACCTTGAATATGTTCAAATGCCTTTTTTTTCAATTGGAAATTCTTTTCCAAATAGAAAAAAAAAATCCATATTGGAATTTCGGTCGATTTCCAACTGGTCTTGCTTATTTCCAACTGGTCTTGGCTATTTCCAACTGGTCTTCGTTATTTCCAATTGGTCTTCGTTATTTCCAATTGGTCTTCGTTATTCCCAATTAGTGTTGCCTATTTCCAACTGGTCTTGGTAACTCCAACTGGTCTTTGATTCCCAACTGGTCTTGGTTATTTCCAATTGGTCTTTCTTATTTCCAATTGGTCTTAGTATTTCCAATTGGTATGATTCCCAACTGCTTTTGCTTATATTCAGCTGGTCCCAACATGGCCTTTAGTAATTTCCAACTGGTCTATTATTTCCAGCTGGAATATATAAACAAAATCTTCTGGAGAAAAAAATCTTACAATACAGTACAAATCCTAAAATCCAAATGTTTATTTACAATATTAAAATTAAAATAAAAGCTAAAACAGACAATACTAGTGTTATGGATTTGTTTAATTTATTCAGATCAAGGGATGCACTATATTTTAACAATAGATATATTTTAACAATATAAACTATGAATAATAAATATGTTTATTTGCAGTACCTACAGATCCTCTTGCACAGTAATCACTGGATGGAGTAAATGTAGATTGTGTAAATGTAACAGTATAAATATTCTGATAAATGCAGTGATTCATCTAATCCCAATCTATCCATAACACATGACTACAACTTTCTTACTGGAAATCAAAATTCCTAACTTGCTGTCACCTCATATTGTAGGGATACGTACCAAACAACACACTGCAGAAAAAAAGATCTGCATCAATAATGGACTGAAAGCCAAAATGTTTAAAGGAGACACAAAGTCAGACACAACCATTACTTTATATGATAGAGGATCTAAATCTGAATAAATTACCCAAACCAGCAAGTTGATATGATCTCAATTATCCTCATTTTAAGTCAACACATAGAGCCTGCCATGTTAACCCTTACTTCACCACGCGGCGATATTATCGCCGTTTTGGGTGCCCAATCTTGGACGCCGCCTACCGAGTTCTGGTACAGTAAGGGTTAATTAACATGCGGCAAGTGTGCCAACTCAAAAATATATGCAGCATGATCCCGGTGGGTAGCCCAGCGGATCACTGAAGCGGAACGAGCTAGATTCTGCTGCTTGAAATACAGAGGACCCTTCAATAATCAGCCCTTGGTTAGCCTTCACTCTACCACGCGGCGATGATATTATCGCCGTTTTGGGTGCCCAATCTTTGCCTCCGCTTCCCGAGCGCATTTTCAGAAAAGTGCTGGTAGAGTAAGGGTTAAATGACATTTTTCACTCAAAAAGCTCATAAGGAATTAATGTATTTTAAAATAATTTTACGTGAAGTTTTCTTTCCAGAATCATGAACACTTAGTTTTGGAATGTTTTGGGAATAACATGTATACACAAACATGTCCTTGACCCTCACACCATGAAAACAGTTCTCATGGAGTAGAAATTTAGCTATGAATTATAATTTATAAAGAAAAACATTATTGTTGAGTTAATGACTTCACTTCTTGCATGTTATGAAAACAAAATGGCTGCTCCCATATAATTATCCAGGGCTTTGTATATATGTTTTCCAACAAGTCCAATACAGTCCAATTTCCCAACTTTTACCCAGTTCTGTCAATCTCCAAATAATTTGTTGAACATCAGTGAAAGCCTTACTGTCCCTATCACATACCATGTAAGCATAGCTCATATTATGCATTGCAACTGACCTGTTGGAAACAAGATGCTAGCTGCGGCTGTTTCTACAGTATACTAGTGCTACTTCCATCATAGTTCTCTTGACAAGTTGGTGTGTGAGCAGAATACCAGGCCTTGTACTTCTCTCTCTCTCTCTCTCTCTCTCTCTCCTTTTTCCATTTTGCGCAGGAACTACACTCTCCACAAACTTTTGAAAGGCACACATAATATATGACTGCCCCTGTATCCATTACGATAACAATACCTACACTGTACATGGTTAGCAGTATAACCCATCGTTGACCATGTCCCATCAAAACTGACACATACATCAATCACACTTGTATCACTTATTGTATCATCCTCTGACATGTGGAGCTTCCAAAGTCTTGTGTTGCAGCTTTTATTTCAGACTAGACCATTTCTTCAGAAACATTGGAAAGTTTGTGAATGTTTTGTGCCTAAGAATTGCCAACAACAGGTGGCTGCATGTTCATGATGGCATAAAAATCTACAAATCCTTAATGGCTTGTTCCAATTTCTGTTGCAGCAACAAAAGTTTTGACTATTTACATCATATGGCTTCCCCTTTATCGCAGTTGAAACACTTGGAGATGTTCAAAAGAGATTCCCCTTTCTTGCACACAGAGCAACACAAAATTGCTGCACAATCCATTTCGAGCATCTAGATCCTCACGTAGCAAAGATGACCTGCAAGTAAAAAAATTGAAAAAAAGAGTTTGGGATTTCCTAGTTTATAATGACCTGAATATTAATTAAGCTTGGGCGATATTCACCTTCAGACAATATTGATATATTGTTAGAAATATATCGAAATATCAATATGCAAATTGCAAGACCTCACATTTGAATACATTATTATAATTGTTTTGTATGAGGTAATCTTGCTGCAGCAAAAAATATTGGAAAGTACAAATTTTAAAGTAAATTTACAGAATTGAATGGGAAATATGTACATACATTTTCAAATAAACACCCATTATTCTAAAAGGAATTGATTTTACATTGTCTTTCTCAAAAAATTAATCACAGAAACATTAAAACTCCATCATAAGTTTGAAAATATCATTTTTTTACTATTTTCGTGGAACTGGTATAGAGCTTTTTGGGTAAAAACGGGCCAACTTTACCTTTGAATGCTATGTCCCACTTGTTTTGAATTTCCTACTAAGAAGGCGTAATTTTTGCACTCGTTTTTAAAGACACTGAACACGCAGAACTTAATAAATATTTATACAAAATGTCCTTTGCTACTAAACATCGGACAAGAGGGCTCAGAAATCAACACATTCTTTGTACTTGTGCTGCTTACTGTACAGAAAGTCTGATGTGTGAATGGACAATTTAGTGGGAAACATTCTTTAGTTTTGAGAATTAAATCTGTTAGTTTTGAGGATTAAATCTATTTTTAGGTGACAATTATAAGGGCTTTTCCACATAAATTTGGGGATGCGGTATTCCTTTTAAGGAATTTAGACTCGATGTTTAAGGATTTAAAATCTCATTGATTGCAATTGCTCAACCATCACAAATCATAAAAATTACCTAATATGTTGGCACAATGTCCATAATGGCCTGTACACATACAGAGTACAGTACTGCATATCCGGAATGAGGAATTTCTTGCCTGTGGAACATAACTTTAGGTAATATTTATTGAAATATTGATGACTTAATCAACTCTTAGCATTACTGACAGCCTGCAACTTTGAT
Organism: Chiridota heheva; assembly: GCA_020152595.1. Taxonomy (NCBI): domain Eukaryota; kingdom Metazoa; phylum Echinodermata; class Holothuroidea; order Apodida; family Chiridotidae; genus Chiridota; species Chiridota heheva. Next base: position 64,241 of record JAIGNY010000506.1, read on the forward strand.
ATTATTACAAATTACAAACTTTTTGTGGCTCTAGAGTGAGGAAATGTGCATGTTTGGTTGTCATGTTAACTTCATTATTAGTTTATGTATAGTACAATATCGGTGGAAAACATATCGATATGACCCTTAAACTCAATATTGACCAAATCGATATGGCCAATATCGGAAAATGTCGAAATATTCATATATCGCCCCTTAATATTATTATAAAAAAAATAGGTAACAGAATATCGAGTTACAGTTTCTTTTCACACACAATCACAAGCAATGTCATGATTATAATATTGCACAAGTTTATTCTATAAGAAATAACAAAGTAAATATGATTGAACGTCATCCCTAGTCCTGACAAACATCAACTTCAGGCCTTGTAGAAACTTCATTATAAACTTGATTTCTTTTACCTTTTCACATAGAAATTTAAAAACCGTTTTTAGAATACAAGACTTCACAGTTGACATCGAAGACAGTCCGGTAACCTTTGTTCGCACTGCACAGTAATGCATAGGGCCTGGACCGAAAATCATCAATAACTACATATATCTTTAAATTTCACCTAAAAACACGAAAAACATATTTTTTGGTAGAGTGATAATATGCAAAGCCTTTTGATTGTTAATGAAACCAAATTTATCCGTGTCCTCGGTGGGAAATGCAACTTGGTGAGCTCAAACGGCGAATCTCGCATACATGCGTCATTCGGGCTCATTCGTAAACTTAAAATTATAATGCCAAGTTTTTGTTTCCATACTGACAAAAATATCACAGAAAGTCCCAAATATAATTTGAACATACTAAAAATCTACTTTGTCATTTTACGTCAATATTTATTTACTTTTTTTTCTCGGATGATCTAAATTGTAATGATTTAATGTATATTTAAACCGGAACAACTTTTAAGTCCGATTTTTTCAAAGACAACAAAAAGTCCCACAACAAAAAGTGTCTTAGTTAAATGCATGGAAAATCATTTTCCCACTAAAGAAATCACACCATTTAATTGCCTGCATCGCACATACGGACACAAATCTGGTAGAAAACCATCTCGTCTGCATGTTTAGTGTGTAAGGTATCACGTGATCACAACTTCAGTACTGGATTGACCTGAAGTCGCTGAAACCATAAAGTCGCGTAGTGTAATCTTTTCAAATTTTGTCAAAAAAAGATGTAAATATGGGCCCAAACATATATCGCACCCCCAATTTTTAATTGTATTCGTATCTCTGGGTTATAATTATATTATAATCTCTAGATTTTGGAGAGAAAATTGCTTAAAACAATTGCTTTTAGAGTTATACCTCAAAAAGGCTTAAAAGTGTAATATTTTAGTTTCAGTATTCGGATGACGTCACAATAATGTGCGTAAATCTGAAGAACCTGTCTGTCGGTGAAAAAAAAATCATTTTACCATTACTGGCACTACAATACATCCAGTGTGAAATCGGTCAAGTTTGGAGGCCTAGTCAATCTTTAAGTTCGCTTGGGTAATTTTGCAGGAAGTTGTTGCAAATATGAGACAAATATTGTAGAAATTAAGGTTGAAATATATGTCTCGTGCCTACGCACAGTAGAAACTAGAATAAAGCGTAGTCTTCACTTGTGCACAAATCGGTTTTCACCGACAAAGAGTCCCGGATATTCAAAATGCTAAGATGACCAAATCTTGAATAGGTCCATTTTTCTTACGTTTTAGGGTATAATCTGAATCTCCAGCTTCGCTATACTAAAAAGAATACAGGCTTATAGTATTATTAACACTGACACTGGCATAAACAATAACTATTCAACACGTACTCTCACTCGACCTCATTTCACGCCATGTACGAGTTATCTGGTAACCCACATGACCTTATTTCACGCCTTGTGTGAGTTATACAGTAAACCAATATTTACTCAGTTCATACTGCTATTTTAGTATATATTGTGAAAAGTGTTTTGGAAATAGCTGAATGATTTGCAGTGTTTAGGGATATGTGGTCTTTCATTTTCAGATGTACTGCATCTTTCATTAATTAACCCACTATTCGTTAAAGTAACACAAACTCTTCGTTTTTACTAATTGGACTGGTGCACTTATTTTTAACGCTTTTTTCACACATCTGGGCCACCACTATTGAAAAATCATGACAGAAAAATATATATTTGATTTATGTATTTTTATTTATTTTTTTGATATATTTATTCATTTTATTATTATTATTATTTCTTTATTTGTGTTTTTTTTCCTATATTTTTGTATTTGTAGTTTTTGTATATAACCCCCAGATTTAAAAGCGCCGATGATAACGAACGATAATGCTA
>JAIGNY010000507.1:0-15000 GCA_020152595.1 Chiridota heheva
TTATCTTTGTACGTTATGCATAAAACTGGCTTTTGTGATCTTATCTCGCGCCCGTTTTCCTCGTATAGGTATAATATAAAAGAGAAACACCAACTTCATTCGCCGTTCATAGTGTAGCTTATTAATATATAATGATTGCATCCCATTTTCAATTACTGGCAGACTGGAAAAAGTCCATTAAAAGTCATGAAAAATCCAATTTCAGAATGTGTGAAAAGGTCAACGAAACAACATCAAATTTCAAGTATTCGCGTTGTTGGTAAAAATTGATCATTTCTATAAATTTTCATTCAAGAGTACCACTGCGTCCAAAAGCAAGAGAAGTATTTGAAAATCCCATATGAGTTACGAGCGCGAATAATACGCGCTCCTTTTCACCGGATCTTCCTCTACATCTACAGGGATGTGACAAAGCTCCAAAACATTTAGAAAAAATATAATTGATAAATATGTTACCTGTTATCTGTCCACTTCGTGCCTCATCACACAAGGCCTTGAAACTCTCCCTCCATCCTTTTCTCTCTCTCGCTGTTCTTCTTGCAACATTACATGATGTCCACCCTGCCTTTTTTTATATTATTTTAACCAGTTAACTGTTCTTCTGTACGTTGTTTTTGGTCGCCATCTTTTTCTCCTCCCTTCTGATTCTCATGTCATTGCTGTCAATCAGCTTTCATCATTCCCTGTTCGTAATGTGTAGCCTATGTGTGACCTCCTCCTGGCTTCGTTTCTTGCTTTATGTAGGTTTGCTCTTTTACATAATTCCTTGCTAATTCTATCCTCCCAGCTGAAACTTTCCGTAGGCAACGTGTCATTCGTGTCATCCCATCTTCCATATTTCATAGCAATACATTAGGATAAATAATATAATACAAAATATATTCTTATCGAATTAGATGAATAATTTTAAAGATACCTTTCAGGATAATTTTGAAATTAACTCTTCTTTTTTAACTCGTCGTTTATCCAATCCCTTGCAAAAATAATTAAAGCAATAGGCATTACTTTGGACTTTTTAAACAATAGGAAATTACTTTTTACAGATGAAGGAAGCTCCGATGAAGATATGCAAATTGGAAGTAACGCTTAGATTGAAAGTAAGTGCAGTATACAACGATATGTACACTTTTAACCATAATTGGTTAAGTTGAGTCAACGGTGAATAGTGTGTGAATCTACCAACAACGATTTACCCAGTATTAGGGATGATATACCAGGGATATGGTATTTATATCGTTTTAGTGTAGGGGATATAAGGTTGACCATTTTTCCATTATAAACATGGATAATATTTTAGTATGTTGTTAGATTGCTTCTTGACTCGATGTTTGATATATATTTACTTCAACTTTACCAATGAAGCACACATACTAACGATATTTTTTTCGGAGCATGAAGAAATTTGTTTTCAAAATGACGAAGATCTGCTGAAAAGTAGAGTTCTCATGAGAAGCATCAGCGGAAGGGTGTGGGAATAGGAAAGTACCCACATGAGGAAGCTCAATTTTTGATATATTATATGTGTTGAATTGTATAATCAATATCTATTGATCAATACGTAATCAATATAAAAATACATTACTATAATAGCACTTTGGTCGACACCAACTATTTTGGATATAGCACTTTAGTCGACCTTATACTTGGGTCAACATATAGCGGTAGACCTAAGTTATAAAAGAAAGACTTCACTTTTGATAAAGTATTATATTTATGGAATTTTGCTATATTGAAATATACCATGCTTGTAAGTATTAGCACAAAAATTTGACTAATACGGCATATATTTATCGAATATGAGCTATTTCAAAATTGCGTTTCTTGACAAGCGTATATCTCCGTACATTTAACCCTGCTTGAAAAACAGTACTTATGTCGACAGTTGATTTTTTTAATGTTTAAAAAAAACCAGGCAACATATCTTTAATATAAAAGTATATTTATAAATGTAAAGTATAATCACAAAATTATACAGGGAAAAATGTGTGTTTAAATATGAAAAAAATTGTATAAAATGAAATTTCAAAATTTGGGGTCTTATTTTGAGCGGTTTCATATATGAGTTTGTGTGAAATACAGCACCTTGTGAAACATGTCTTTAAAACGAATTGGATTGGTCAGTTGGTTTCCAGAAGAGCATTCACTAAATACATTGTGCCCAACGCTGTATCTTTTGTAGCAAAGCTTATCATATGCACAGAGCTTATCAAACGCAAATACCAGTGCAATAGGATTTGAATTGAATTCGTTTTCCAATTGTTGAATCAGAAAATGTTACAAAAATAAACAAAGCATCCAGATGCTTTATATATCATAGGCATTTCAAGTCAAATTAGAAATTGTACATTGCATTACCCGACAAACGATCTCATTTAGTCATGTCCGTATGTTCTGTGTAACGTTTTCCACGTTAGAAGAAAGTGTATGGTAAAATCTGACTTTGTATAGACTATATAGGTTATAGTACATTGTTTGTTCACTTCGCGCAGATCCGTTGGAATCAAATGAAGAAATCAGGGGCGAGTGCTAATTAAGCTTGCATTATTGATATCCAACAGTCCCTGCATTCAAAAAAGTAATCCCCCTCATCAGCCAGGATGGCCTAATTCAATCTAACTGTTGCACAGTTGACGATGATAGAAATTGTTGTACTAAACTGTAAAATCAGTGGTATGTAAAAGCAATGAATAAACTTGAATAGCTCCGCGGCTATGTATTGAAAATGTAATAACCAATGTTTAAGCTACCAGGGGCAGGGTACCCTCCATGGAGGTCTCAAATGGTCATTTCTCAGCCCTCTTGGGTATTAACAATCTTATAATTATGCTCAAATTTCTGCCTCGAGTCCTTGGCATGAAAGCCTAGCGTCGTCACTGGTTTTGTCCCTTCACTTGGAAAAATCAGGTCATATAAACAATAATCCAGTGGTGTAACTACCCTCTAAAAATGGGGGAGAGGGGAAATAGAGGGGATTGGAATGATCTTACCGGAACTTACATGTCAACGGCCAAACTGTGGGGGATGATAATCACTTTTTTTTAAAGGTGGGGTGCCCACCCCTCCTTATATAATAATCTTAAGTTAAATGGTAGCCTATATCAGATGTATTTTACATAATATAACTCAAAAATTAGTGCGAAATTTGTAATCACCCGACATCATGGTCATATTTCCCCATTCTTCTTCCCTGGTTGACAACAAAACCTTGAATTTGTATTCATTCCTACAAAACTTTCCAATACTGATCAAAATCAGCTTGCCACCGGAAGCTTTCTTTGTTGATAAAGAACAGAAGAATGTCAAACTATCAAAGGGATATTCTAAGACATGTGCAACTTTGCCAGAATAAGAAAAAAATTGCCTCAAATGATGCATAAACTAACTTGTTCCCTCCCCTCCCGAACGTTATTTTTGAGACTCATCGATAAAATTTGACCGTTAGTCAGTAAATCTAGTATAAGGTCGGTAAACGTAAAGTGAAGTCAAGTTGCCAATTGATAAAGCGAATTTTGACTTAATCTACCAATATGAGAAATCAATAAAGTTTAAACATGGACATCTAACCAGCTTTGCGAAGCCTTCAGAGGCTACAGAAGCTGGCATTTACCAAGGTTATTTCTTATCAAATTCATCTTGCAAATGACAGTAATTTACGTGTATCAATAACTACATTTCATGTGAGGCACCGGCGGCAACGTCTCTCGAAGGTCTCTTATTTACCAATACCAAGGATGTTTCTTATCAAATTTATGCTGCAGATGACATATTTTTTGCATGTGTCAAAACAAAATTTCAGGTTAAAGATAGCTTTTTGGATGTCAAGGACTTCAAACAAACCTTGATTAATGGGCCGAAGTTTCCGCTGACAGGTGTCATTTCTCCAAACCTCGTTTTCAGTCTGAAAATTACGTAAATAGCTATTTTAAATTGTGTGTAAAATCGCTACGTAATAATCATCTTACTGTTTGAGTCAGTGCCAACATGCTGAAATTTAGGATAAGGGTGAGGCGAAATTTGCAGCTTAACTTCTTAATTTCGAAAGAATATCTCCACAGTGGCGTATTCAGTGTGTGTGTGTGTTGGGGGAGCGGTCACCCCATTCGTGTGAAATGTAAGTAGCGAATATACCAGTATACATATTCCGGAAAAACTGCAATAATAAGTTTATAACGTTGTTAGATATCGCCCAAAATAATTTGTTGATAAATTTGCCCCTGTTGAATTTTAAAGTTTCGGGAATTTTTCGTCGATTTCGGGAAATTTGATTAAATTTCGGGAATTTTTTTCAGGCCAATTTTGTTCAATTTTAGGGACATTTTTATTAAATTTCGGGAATTTTTTTCAGGCAATTTTGTTCAATTTTAGGGACATTTTCAGAATTTTTTCTTTATTTGCTGGAAATTTTATTCGATCTTCAGGAAATTTCCTTCATTTTGTGAAAATTTCCAATATTTTACCAAATTTTGTAATAAGTTTAACCAAAAATATGCAATAATTTTACTTCATTTCACAATTATATATCAAACCCTGTTAAAGGGAAAGTTAACAATCTTTCAGGGGCAGATTTTTCCCTTTTCCCACCGTTCCTACGCCTCTGCATAGAAGCCTTTTCCTATACCCCTATGACACCGAAAGCTGAATACGCCACTGTCTCTTCGACAATGATTAATCAAGTCTGGACATTATATTGTATTTTATACATTTAAAAGCACTTTCGTTTTTGGTGAGATGTTGAAAATATTATTTAAAATTTAACATATTCGATCACGGTCCTTCTTTAAGAGCATCATTGCATGGCTGGCCTTGTGTCATAATTTGCTGTTTCAGAGGACACCATTCCAGGCAATGGCTGCAATTCTCGACAATATAGATGAAACAAAATCAGGAGCTTTGTGGCATTTTACAAATAAATGCTTTCACAAACAGCCCCTGCTCCCCAGTTGAATGTTGCAGGTTGCGCTTGTCTCGCTAATCGTATCATATCTTCGTCATTGCAACATTGAAAGGGGGAGCGGGGTTTGTTTCATTTTATTTTGTCGGGGATTGTAGTATAAGTGTCACTCGATGATAACTGCTGAGTTAAAGATCATCTTAATATATTATTTATTATCTTAATATATTCATGTCATAGGGATATTTTCCTAGGGTCAGAACACTCACCACTGGAGTGAAATAAAAAGGAATGGGGGAATCCCCCAGTTAGAATGTTCAAAAAAGATATGCCCATCCTCACTATTCATTGGTGAGAAAAAGCTTAAGTATTAGACAATAGGCGAAGAATATTTACCCTTATTTATTGAATAATGTAATACAAATGCTTGACTACAAGAAAATACGTGAAAATGACATCCACATAGTGACCCAACACGTGTGATCGTTAAGATCAGATATCTTACAATCAATAAGGAAAATTGAAAACCGGAAGTGACGTTACCGGCGCGGCGGCGTAACTTAATGAATTTATGTATAAGACGATAACTTCCCTGTGGTATCTTGAAGTTATGATAAAACACTAGTTCAATGGTAAGAAAATTACTAAGTTGGGGCACCACGTATGTCACTGAAACATTGGGGACACGTGCCTCCGTTGCCCCCGTCCTCGTTTCATTGACCATGTATAATAGCACAAGCTTGTCAGAAAATATGTAGGAAGCTTTCAAAAGATGTGGGGCACACACTCTTTGGGACACGACCTCTTGGAGACTCCCAATTCATTTATACATATGTATATAGTCTGTAGATATAGTGGTGCGTTTAGGGCCACTTTCGAAGGAAAAGTTTGTTATCTTTAAAGAAAAATCAGAAAAGGCACTCACATTAAGAATTTTTGGCCCTTAGACCCCTCCAACCCGACACCCCTGATTTTCTCAAAATCAGGGGTAATCTACACCATTCAACTCGAGAGACTCTTCACACTTTATTGACTAGCATCCAGCTATTGTTACACCATATGCAATACAGGGGTAGTCTATACCTTCTTATCTGATAACATCTTCATAGTCTATTCACAGTTCACTTGTTAGCAACCAGCTACTGTTACACTGTACACAATAGGTCATTCATCTTATGTAGCTTGCTACATAACTGCTGTTCAGTGATACGAATCAGATTAGTCCTTGGCAGAGCCTTAATAAAAATATACATTATATGCTTGGGAGGACTTTGTGCAAAACCCATTAATGATTGATGGACCATTCTTCATAAGGATGGTTATTTCATCATGTGAGTAGTCTACCAACTGTGGTGTAGCGGTTATCATACATGTCTACAGACCACGAGGCCCTGGGTTCAAGCCTGGGTTGGGTAGACATGCCAGTGCACCACAATTGGTCATCAAAAGCCGTGGACATTGACTTGGTTGTCGATGTTATGTCTGTCCGTACGTCGTACCTGTGTTCTCGTCCGGATCGTATTAGGCGTTTCGTGATAGCAGTGTTACTATCATAACCGAATACGCAGGTGACGACCCCGTCATTGTGATTGTGTGTTCACTCGTCGTCGGCGTCGTCGTGTGAGTTACCTCAGTACTATCAGACTATATTTTGAAAGAGCCACTTTTGTCATTTTGTTTTGGGGGGAGGGGGAGGGGGAACGTGGTCCCTGGCCCTCCAGGTCTTACACATGAAGAAAATATGTCGTCGATTTCGTAAGAATCCTATCTATTTAATGAAAATTAATCTCTCTTACACATTTAAGTTTTTTATTTTCTTCTCCTAAACAGTTGAAAGAGCTATACATTTACTTCTGATTCATCTTCGGGCCGGTTCGGACTGTCAGAGGTAGTTTCAGTATTATGAAGTCCAGGATCGACTGTCCGTAAGATAAAAGGATACAAACGTTTGCAACATTCAAGCTGCTCTTTTTCGGAAAATTATCTTTACTTTTAGGGAAAGATTTCTTTCCTTTCTCGCGAAATTTTGTTTCCTTTTCGGGTATTTTTTAATTTTGTTTTCAGATTTGTTTTAATCATGAGGAAATTTTGCACATTATTGGTACCATAATTTTTTCTATGCATGTGCAGATGCAAGGTATATACAATTTTGAGAGGTTTTTTTGAAAATAGTACCGTATTGTTGATAAAAGTTTTGGGAATTTATGGATATATGCAAAATCTGTCACGCTGATGTATGAACAATCGGTACATTTATATGGATAAACCCAGATATACTTCCCTTCAAAAATTGTGGCAGATAATCAAAATAAAGTGGATAATACATAAAACATGTAAAATGTTTTGCCAATTCATACATCTCAAACTTCAAAATACCACATTTACTAATTAAGCAGCTTCCCGTTAAGACCTGAAATTTAAAAACAAATGTAAAATGGTTACGTTTAATGTCTATATACCTTGAAATAATAGAAACAATATAAGATTGGCAGATCCGTTTCTGTTATGAGCAATAAATCGGCAGACTCTTACAATTGTGTATACCTTTAAGTTACGTCGGTTTAAAGAATGCAGAATTTCATTTAAGTATATGCTACTATGACACAAATGTAAGGCATATTACGGAATGTGGAAGCAGGGATATGTTACTTTCGCTAAAGTAACATATCCCTGGTGGAAGTGTGAAAGTTTAAAAACTAATGAAAAGTAATGCACGCTAAGTGGAAGGCATCCAGTCAGCCAGTCCTCATAACGCATTTTTTAATTTTTTAAATGCAGCATCTCCATGCGTTACATGCACATAGGTCCAACGATAAAGCAGTGTCGTGTCGGCCCCTAAAAATATAATAGCCTAAAATTTTCAATAATTAAATGAAATATCAAATGAACCATGTGTGGAACACAGAAGGTGGCATCGACTGAGTTATCGTTAATTTTGGACCAAAACTTGTACAGTTTGCACCAAAAAATCTCCATTTTAGACCAAATATCTTTCATTTTGGCCACAAAATCTTTAATTTTGGCCCAAAATGTTGGATACAAAATCTTCAGGCTTTATCAAAAATTCAATTTGGGACCAAAACTAACTTAGCACACCTCTGTTCTCCCTAATCTAAAACCGACCCCAAAAGTTTTTTTTTTTTTTTCCAGGGGGTTAAGCCCTGATAAACGAAAACTTGGACACGCCTGTGTGATAAAGGCTTTTATAACAGTAATTTTACCTAATAGCCCCTCTTTAAAACACATGTTGTTGCTATACACTGGTTTATTCTCACTCCAACTCTGTCCCTAACAACTGTCTCTAACAACCCAATTCCAACTTTCCAACTCCATCTCTAACTCTTACTATCCAATTTCAACCAAATTCTACTTCCTGAACACCATCGTTTAAAGTTGTTTCGTAAATTGATCAAGCTTGCAAGACCAACCTACCACCTCAAGAAACTAGCGATTAAGAATAAAACACCCTTATCCACTAATCATAAGTTGAATTCGACAAACTATCAAAAAAATTGTATACAAGTTGAATAACATTCCTTTTGCCCTACATTACTATCATGCAATGATAATTCAGATAACTATTTCTTAAGAGTTTTATGTGGTCAGGTGGTCAACATGATAACCAGGAAACACTATATCAAGTGCATTAGTGTCATGGTCCATTAACCCTCGGAGAATGTTCCTAGAAACATGCTTAAATGAGTCAGTCTCTTTCTAAGATTTGTATGCAATTTGGTCCACAATTAGTATAAGAACAGGTGAGTAAAAGTTTCACTTTTAACCGTTGGTAAACATTTCTTTATATTGCTATCCAAGAATCGAATAAGTCATAAACCCACATAACCTATTAAGTACCCCTAAGTGAGCTATTACACTCATGAACTTTCATTTTGGTTTATTTGAAATAATTCTGTTTTTCTTATATCAAAGTAACTTATGTCCGTTAATCAGCTTTAGGGTAAACAGGCATTGAACGTATTGTTCCGTTTAGTGTTATTATCGATGAAAAAATATGAAGAACTAATGTAATGTAGCGCAAGGCCCAAAAAGGGAGAGACGGAACGCATAGTATTATCAAAGCTTCTGCAATATATTGTAAACTCGTGTATACTCCAACTCTGACTCTGATTATAACTTTCTCTTGCTATCTCTAACTGACAGACTGAATCTAACCAATGCCAATTGATTCTGACCTCTATATGATTCTTCCCTCTATTAACAATTTCCTACTTTAATTATATAATTCAAATATAAAAGAACCTTCTAGTTTTAAATTTAAAAAAAGGATAAATACCCTAAGCACGTTATAAGACTTCATGGAAAAATCATCTCATTCATGATTATATATTTACAACCTTGAACAAAACTCGTCAGCTGTCAGCTCGAAATGAAATTATGTGATGCTTTTCATGAACCTACTTTTCTTTTCTAAATTATTCCACATTTAGATATTACAAATGCTTGGAATACTTTATTTTGCTTCTTCAATCCCTATTTTTTAATATGTAATCAATATTTTATAATTTTAAGGACATTTTCATAATTTCATTGACCCCGCCAGTGCCCCTCCCCCTACCTAACTATATTTAACGTCCTCCCTTCCCCCACTCCCTCCCCATTCAATGTCGGCCATTACGACTGTTTTTTCTTTTCTTCTTCTGGAAATGATGCTAAGAAAGAAGTAAATTCAACATTGAAAGAAGGCGGAGGGGGAGTGGGGAGGGGGAGATGATAAGGGGTTAAAATTCTCGGGAAAATATGAAAATGAAAGAAACAGAATACTATAACATATTTTGATCTCAAAACGCTAAAATGTCAGTTTTGTCCAAGATTGTAGGAAAACCTTGAAACAAGAAAATGACTAAACGTCCTCAGATTACAAATACCGTGAAAGGTGACGTCATCCAAGGCTCACAGATTTAACGACAGTAGAGCAAAGTCCTTGCCTCTTATAAATGTGCAAACCTGCAAACCGTAACAAATTGAAAGTGATATATTCAGATATTCCATGAAGACTTATACGTAAATAATGTTAAAGTAAGTTCATGAGAAGTGATGCTGTGATCTCATCGTAACATTTGCCCTCGCCAATTAGAATAACACTACCACTGTGTCAAAAAGGAGAGGACAAAGAAAGTCATAACAAACATATTTTGACGGCGCGTCATTCTGAAAATGTTCCCCTGCACCCGACGAAATCACAGCATCATTATTAGAACCGTGAATAACTGATTATCGTAAGAAAGTAATACATCATATACGGCGCTTGGCAATGTGCAAATGAATATTAGTGCAGTACATATCAAAGGCATATAATACACTAGAACTATTAAGTCAAAAGGTATATACTGATTATACCAAAGAGCTTGAAGTTTTTGATTATCATATATGCCTATTTACAAGAAAACATATTGTGACAGCCTATACTGCGTACGTATACCGATGAAGCATGTATATGGTAGCGTGCCAATTTCATTAAGTAATTTGATACTTAAATATACTATTTAAACACATAATATACGTATTTGATAATTTACAAATTTACGTAAGACTCGAGACAAATCTCACTTATCACATTCTGACATTCTGTCATTAGCATATATTCTAAGTTCACTGTTTCCTTTTACTCTTTTTATCAGTCACAATATCCTTGTGAGTCCGTGTCACGAGTTCTTGACACTTCTTACTTAATAAAGCTTAAAAAATTATCCCACGAGTTGCATTTACTGTCATGATTCAGCCATTTCACTCTATACTGCCAAACGTCATTATTAAAGGGTTAGTTCAGTGGTCGAGCATGTCCATTTTATATGAAAGAGGACTTCAAAAGAAACAAAATGGTGAAGAAAACATCCAAAAATCTTATTCCGTTAAGGATATATTTAAGTTTAAAGTTTGGTATCATTTGTGTAGAAACAACTGAAATCAGACTAGTTGTGATGTCATAGCCTTAGATTCCTCAAAGTCTTTATAAACAAAATAAAACAAAATTAAGATAATTGCTCGTTTGTACAGTTTGCCCTATCTTAACATTTAAACAAACAAGAAAATGAAAATTACCAACTTGCGCAGTTCGTAGAAGAAAAAAAGAAGATTTTCAGCGAAGCGTTTCTTTGTTCACTCTCTAATATCTTAACAAGTAAACAAAATTCAAATAATTGCTCGTTTGTACAGTTTGCCTTATCTTAACACTTAAACAAAAAATGAAAATTACCAACTTGCGCAATTCGTAAAAATTAACAAAAAAAAACGATTTTCAGCGAATTGTTTATTTTTTAAATTTCTAACATCTTAACAATTAAACAAAATTCAGATAATTGCTCATTTGTACAGTTTGCCCTATCTTAACATTTAAAAATAAAATGAAAATTGCCAACTTGTGCAATTCGTAGAAATAAACAAACAAACATTCTCCAGCAAACTAGTTTTTTGGGAAAGTTTCGTATTCATGTTTCTTTGCTACATGCGCTACCTCGTATATTGTAGGTAAAAAAAGACAACAGTTCCTGTTATATCTTATTCAGTACCGTACGAATCGACATTTAAGCTTAAACGTCAATCAGTTAACGTGAATACCCGTTTTTTGGTGGTTGATATACTTGCAAAAACAATGGTATGTCGGGGAATAGGGGAACGTGCGCACATTTTTCCAATAGTGAATATGTTTCGTTCATCTCTAGAATGATGTCCCCAAATAAAAACTTAAACTTTTACCAATGTTGCTATAGCTATTTAACAGTTTAAAGATCGGAAATGAAATTTCAGACCACAAAAACAAATTGAATTGCCCCTTTAATTTTGGAGTTATCAGAAGCTGGGACTTTGCAACCAATTTGCACTGTTATGTTCAGTTGATTGAAAAGATGTGACAAGTTTTGCCCATTTGACCTGCAATTTGAAACTATCTAGTGGCGTAGCTAGGCACTGGCATTTTTATTTTTATTTATTATTTTTTCGGGGTGGGGAGGCAAGAGTGGAGCAGGGTTACAGTTTTCGGCGGCGAGATTAATGATGCAAACTGACTTTGAACAACAAAGTCATTTCATTGGGGGGCAACAGGGAGCAGGGCCTCTCAAAGGGAGCGCATGCTCTCTGCCCCCTCCCCGCCCTCTGGGTATGCCCCAAAGCTATATAAAGAATAAAATCGTATTGGCTCCCTGGGTTTTGCTCCGGACTCCTACCGTGGATTTGACTCTGAACCCCACCATGGTCAGGGACATTAAAGCGGACCCAGGTCCGTAACCAGAATGTTTCCGTACATTGGCAGAGGAGTGCATTTTAAGAGGGGAACAAAACTTGTACATTTCTGTTGCTTGTCTTGTTCAGCAGTCCAGTCCACGCTGCCGTAAGAGAGATATCTGAGACAGGAGATCAAACTGTCAAAGCATGTACACGATTTGACCGTTTTTTGAAAACCTTATTACAGTGGTGTAGCCAGGATTTCACCAAGGAGGGAGTTTATCTTCAAAAATATAATGAGGACCTTTTTATCAAAACAACAGAGAAAAAAATGAAAATAAAAAAGGATAATAGTTTCGTTCCTGAAAAATAAAAAAGCGGGAGAGGGGAGGGGGGGGGAAGCTTTCTCATTCCTTTACGGAACATTTTGTTTCGCCCAAGGGGGAGGGTTCGAATCCAAACCTCCCTGGTTACGCCTCTGTATTATGAAATCCGATGACAAGAGACTTTAAAGAAATTATATCAATCTTTTATTACGGATAATACAATGTGAAAATGTCACAAGAATATTTTTGAATTTTAGCTTTTAGGGGAAATGCATCATTACCGCGTTTATATCTTGATAAGAAATTTGAACTTGTAAAACTGCATTGTGGGTAATAATGACGTAATGTTTTCCGATCGGACGATCTCTTGAAATTTATTGTTCAATTAGTGGCGTATAGGATAAGGCGCAATTTCCCCACTCCTTTACAGCCCGAGTTCTCACTAAATGTCTGTCTGTGATGATTTCACCATTCTTGGTTAACATATTGCTTTGTATTTCACTCTTCATCCCTGTTTCCATCGCTCCTCATGTGTACTCTGCAGCTGAGATAAGAGGATACGCCCAATTCAGTCGAAACAATCTTGCTGCTCACTAATAGCATCATTCATACACTGTGAATTAAATTATGTTGCATGCTCCTCGCGTTAAGGCACGGGTTTTACCTCAGTATGCGGCATTTGTGGCGCATTCTTTCAAGTCTTGGATGTCGAAGGAGGAACAATCCACCTGATCACGTTGAGATTGTAAGAGTGGTAATGAATGAAAGAGAGAACAGTGGACAAAATCTTGAATACAGAGCAATGTGGAGGTGTCTTAGAACTGGTTATGGTTTAAATGTCTCACAGGAAACGACAAGAGTAATATTAAGAATAGTTGATCCAGAGGTGTAAAAAGAAGAAGAGGACGCATAAGAAGACGCACATATAGGAGCAACGGGCCAAACTACCTGATTCACATTGATGGGTATGATCAATTGAAGCCGTGTGGGATTGCAGTACATGCAACAATTGATGGGCTTCCACGGGAGGTGTTGTGGCTGTATGCTGGACCCAGCAACAACAACCCTCGAAACATTGCGCAGTTTTATTTGGATTATATATCAAATATAAATGCAGTACACTGTATTAATTGTTAGGACCGACAGAGGAACAGAAAACTGCCATGTTCGAGATTTGCAAGGAGCTTTAAGATGGTATAACAATGACCCATGATCATTTCAGACGATTTAAAAGTTTTCTGTATGTCAAGGGAAATAACTTAAAAGGATGTCAACGAACTTTTTGATACATTATTTCAAGGATATACAACACTACGGCTTTTTACCAATAGCAATCCTATGCATGTTGAATGCTTACGTTTATATTTTATTTGATTTTGACTGGGTATTACAAGAGTGGAATCAACATAACATCAGGATTCAACATGCCTGTGAAGCACTAGGTGGAAAGTCAGATATAATGTATTATACACCAGAGATCTACCAGTTTATGTTGGGTGGTCTATCGGCAGAAGTAAGACCTAGCACGGTACTTAGACCTCCACTTACTTGAGGCGGTTAAAGACATTTACCCGGACGACGAGGGAATGGTAATTAGCTGTCCAGGCTGGGAAGACCTGATTTTGGGAAGCCAAGTGTCACACACGAGAGCATGGTTGGTGTTCCTTGGGTATCTAGCGAGCCTTGTAGATATGGTACCAGTTTCGCCTGAGTGATGTGCAGTTTCATCCCATTGACGAGGGTCTCTCTACCCCTGTCCCACTTTCACAGTCAACCATCCAGCATATGTTATGATGGCTATAGACCTTTCCCATTGGTCTAACGGCCTGTCTTTTCCGCCTCCTATCTCCTCCGTTACTTAGGGGATGAGCGCTAGCTGGGGAGCACACTTAGATCAAGATCAAGTGGAGCCAGCGGCACATTATTATGTTGGAATTAGAGGCGGTGTACCGACCCCTACAACAGTACTTTTCCCCATTAGTGACATACAAGTCAGTTTGATTTTTGCAGACATCAAAACCGTAGTCGCCTACATCAATCACCAAGGGGACCCAAGTCCAAGGATCTGTGGTTCCTCACTAAACTGGTGGAGTGTTGCATGACCCGTAAGATGACGCTACAAGCCTGTCACCTGCCCGGGAATCTCAATACGATAATGGACCTCCTGTAATACCTCAAATGCAGCTCTGTGTCTTCCTCCCGGCGACAGATGACACGCAAAGCTCACACCGTTGCGCCCTGACCCGGGCAATAGGGTATATAAGGTGGACGTATTCACGATACAGTGGACATCATTTGTGGGTTATGCGTTCCCTCAATTCAATGTCAGGTCATCTTAGTCGCTCCCAATGGGACAGGTCAAGCGTGGTTCTCAACCCTACTGTGGTTGGTACAAGGTTTTTTGTACGAGTTACCTCTATTGGGCGACCTACCAATAATCCCAGAGATAGGGCCACTACACCCCAGCCACAATAACTACCTTTGACTGTCTGAACTCTCTCCAGGTGTCTTTCATTGAAAAGGGTATATCGCATGAGGCTTCCGGAATAGCGGCCCACGGCAGGGGCAAGTCTACGGTCCCTTAGGATGTATTCTACGTACTCG
>JAIGNY010000507.1:20000-52449 GCA_020152595.1 Chiridota heheva
ACATACATGCATGCACCCTTACATACATACACACATACATACATACACACATACATACATACACACATACTTACACACCCATACATACACACCCACACACACATACATACACACATACAATACATATACACACGCTATCATGACCCAATAAGTTCCTGATGCTATTGCCTTGGAACCAAAATAATCGAAAATTAAATTAAATTAAAAACTTCCAAAAAATTAAGAAAATTTCCCGAGAATTTAACTAAAATGAAAAAAAATTGAGGAAATTTTAAGGAAATTTTCCCCAAACCGTCAAATGAAACAAATTTCCCGAAAAAAAGTGACATTTTCCGAAATTTAAAGGAGACTTTCGAAGTGGGTTTCTGCTGTACGACGCAATGTCTTTCAAACTTCGGTATAGGATTTTTAGTGAGCACTTTATGCCAGATATGTAGGCTTTGCTGCGTATAACTAGAATTTAAATGTTCTTCTTTTCATCAATTACATTTTGGATTTTTGTCTTGATTTTAAGCCACTTTTGGGCACAAAAACAAGAAATCTTTAGACCAATGCTTCACCCATGAAAGCCTTACAACTGTTTTTCTCGAGTTTCTCAATTTTCAGGAGAACGTTCTTCCGGACGTTTAGAAACGGTAACTCTGCAGCCCTGCTTATCTGAGTAAATTGAACATGAGAACTTTAAATTATCTTTTAATCGTTTTTTAAATTTTCGGAATTTTTGTCAGTTTGTGTTGATTTTCAGCCAATTTTGGGCATCAAAGACAATCTGACAATAAATCTTCAGAGCTTCCGTGGCTTCGCTCCCCGTACACGGACCCTTAAGCGGGACTTCTTCCCCCGTGTCCCTACTCTTGCTTCGCACCAGCTAGGATCCCACGAATTGTCATTTACGCTTTGGAAATTTCTGTTGTTTTTAAGCCATTTTGGCATTTGAGACATCCAAAACCATAAATCTTCAGACCAAGGCTTCACCATGCACAATTTTCTCAGATTTTTTAGGAGTAATTTCTCTTCTGCCTGTTTAAAAATGGTAATCAGATAATGCTTATCTGAGTTTAATGAATTTGAAACGTTTTTCTTAAATTCCTCCATTTTTGTCAGTTTGTGTTGATTATCTCATTTGCATAAATTTACAACCGCATGCCACCCCGCCCTGCGCATTTTTGGATATTGGCTGGAAAAAATGGCAATATTGAAGAAGGCAGCGGTTTTATGTCATTTGCTTTTGTGAAGGATGGTATGCTGCCACTGTTAACAGCTTTTCTTTAGATCGATTTAATGAGGTTGAAGATGTAACAAGATTATGTAACATGATGTAACATATAAAATCACATCGTTCTTTAAATATATCTTCCGAACTTTTACTACCACCAGTCAAGCTCGTGGGCAAGTGATCTAATCACTTAGCTGCGATTCAAAGCTGCCGGGTTCGATTCCCGAGCGCGCGAGTTTTGTCTGTACTCTTCGACTTTGAGTGCTAGGGAGTCATGTTGCAAGGCATGGCATGGGTAGACCGCATGGAGATTTGGCAGATCTTCTATGGACTGGGGTGTCATGGTCTACTACTCCCCTTATACCCTAGCACTAGTTGAGGGGGGAAAGGAGGGCTGGTGGCGCTCGCCAAGGCAGAAGGGCCCTAATTGTGAATCTGCCCTTCCAGAGGTGTTCAGTACTAGCATGAAAGCCTGTCAAGGTCCAAATTTCTTGTGAATTTTCAAATAAATATTTCATTTTTAGATTGCTAGTTAGTACTAGCATTGAAAATCTGTCAAGGTCCAAATTTCTTGTGAATTTTCGAATAAATATTTCATTTTTAAATTGCTAGTTAGTTTTTTCAGCAACCAATAGAAATTTGATATTCGTCAGAAAAAAACAACTTAAAAATCAAGAACAAGTAAATTCTTGCAAATTGCAACATGTTTTTCTCAATTTTCAGACGAAATTTCTCTTCTGTCTGTTTGTAACCTTGGTTATATTTGAGAATTTGAAATTAAATTTTTCTTTTTTTCATCACTTAAATGTTGTCAGTTTGTGTTGATTTTCAGTCATTCTCGTGAGCCCCAATAAAAAAGAAGAAATTTCCAGAGCTTCCGGAGCTTCGCCGGGACAACGCCAACACAGCACCAAAATAGTTGTTTCTGGTACCTGAAACATTGACTGATGCATGTTTGCTTGAAGTTTTTGGTGAACGGTTACATCATCAGTACCAAGTTTACGAAAGTTTTATGTTTCGTATCCGTAAGCGGAAAGATTGTAAGCATATGTAGTTTCACGATGAGTTTACGATATGTAACGAAATATCGAAAATCATTCGAAAATGCTAAGCAATTTTTCGGGAATCGAAGAAAAGTGCCCGAAAATTAAAAAAGTTGCCAGAAAAATGAAGGAAATTTCCCAAAATGAAAACAATTTCCCGAAAATCTTTAAATTTTCAAAAAGTAATCCCCCCCTCCCTTTTTCTATCCCAAACGAAAAACTGTGGTGAGACCATTACTCCAAATTAATTCTTTATTCACAATTTCATTGCAAATTTTCGTCGTATAGGTTTTTGAGTCTGGCAAAGGTAAAATGAAACGGACATGAAAGAACCGTATTTAAATGACGAATTCGGCTGGACACCGATCTTATAGTCAGGGAGGGTTTTAGAATCATCGGATAAACTTGTATTAGACTTTCAGTGTCTATCTCAGCCATTAGCAGATTAGGCCATGCCCAACTAAGCTACTATCCAAATCATGTCCTCCAAACCACCGACTTGTCATGATGCTGACAACATCATCCTATTTGAGCACTTTGTCGGGACGAGTTGTAAAATGTTGTAGATGCAACGGCAGAGGGGTATGGGGGAATTACCCCACTTTTCTATAAAATAAAAGAAATCTCCTTCAGATTTTTATTTTGTGATTTAGTCTATATTATTGCTTAAAGTTTGCCATGTAAAGTAAAGCCATGTAAACAGTATATGGTAATGTTAACTATTCTCTTTAACAGTTTTAAACGCATCTGCCGTGATTGTCAGGCTACTAAAAGGTATTCAAATGTGACTCCCTAAATTTGAAGCCTACGACCCCTCACTATCCCACTCAGAAATTTACCTCAATTATGTCCGAATCGGGTGTCCGAATCGTGTAGATATCAGAAACATATCCTGCTGACTATGCATTATGATGCTAGCAACATCATAATTGGGCAATTAATCGGGAAGAGACTTAAAATGTCAGATGTACATGTTTAAATCTAGATATCAGAAATATCTCTACTCGATTTAAAATCCAGAACCGCGATAATCATGGCCCATTTTTGGGCAACAAAAAATATAAATCTTCAAAAATCTTCCGGCGAGTTCGCTCCCTGGACCCTACCGCAACTGCGTCAATGAATTGTATGCTGGTTTTCTGCTTTAAGTCTGTTATTTTTATTATCTTTACTAAAAATATATATATATATATATATATATATATATATATATATATATATATATATATATATATATATATATATATATATATATATATATATATATATATATATATATATATATATATATATATATATATATATATATATATATATATATATATATATATATATATATATATATATATATATATATATATATATATATATATATATATATATATATATATATATATATATATATATATATATATATATATATATATATATATATATATATATATATATATATATATATATATATATATATATATATATATATATATATATATATATATATATATATATATATATATATATATATATATATATATATATATATATATATATATATATATATATATATATATATATATATATATATATATATATATATATATATATATATATATATATATATATATATATATATATATATATATATATATATATATATATATATATATATATATATATATATATATATATATATATATATATATATATATATATATATATATATATATATATATATATATATATATATATATATATATATATATATATATATATATATATATATATATATATATATATATATATATATATATATATATATATATATATATATATATATATATATATATATATATATATATATATATATATATATATATATATATATATATATATATATATATATATATATATATATATATATATATATATATATATATATATATATATATATATATATATATATATATATATATATATATATATATATATATATATATATATATATATATATATATATATATATATATATATATATATATATATATATATATATATATATATATATATATATATATATATATATATATATATATATATATATATATATATATATATATATATATATATATATATATATATATATATATATATATATATATATATATATATATATATATATATATATATATATATATATATATATATATATATATATATATATATATATATATATATATATATATATATATATATATATATATATATATATATATATATATATATATATATATATATATATATATATATATATATATATATATATATATATATATATATATATATATATATATATATATATATATATATATATATATATATATATATATATATATATATATATATATATATATATATATATATATATATATATATATATGTATATATATATATATATATATATATATATAAATATATATAAATATAAATATATAAATATATATATATGATCCGACTTGGCTCAGTTGATTTTTTAAAGGAAATTTCACTGGGTGACCACAATTACCTCTATAGGGCATGATAATGGCGCGAATAAAATTTGAGCATCTTCATAATGTGATATTTGATTTTGTTTTTATTAGGTAGTTTTAGAGCCAATTTGGTACACAAATCAAGTTGATACCATATTCCGTTCAGGAGATATGGATTTGTAAAGATTTCCCAATTGTAAAGTTTTTGTACAGTATGATGAATTCGTGTTTGAAGATGTCATATAGCTGCATAGACAATTCTATTGCAAATGTTTATGTATTTCTTTGAACGTTAATCTGTTAATTGGTTGTTTCTGTATAATTAGAAACAAATTTCCAAAAGTTATTGAAATAGGGTAAAATTGGCGATGTATACAGGTATACCTACCTTTCATCAACTTATTTTTCTAGCAGATTTTACTAATAAAAAGGATGATAGATTTTAATGAAATAAATCAACTTTGTGGGCAAATGTGTTGCTGTGATGTCATACTGAGCCTTTTCCTACCCGTTTATGAACATTTTTCATGAACTTTGAAATTTGAATATCTCCTGGTAAGAATAACATATCAACATGAGTTTTGTACTAAGTGTTTCTAAAAAAATTCTCTTTCTTATGAAATGTTACGAAAAAACATGGAAATATTCCTTTAAACACGATATATCAGTCAGGTCAGAATATATTACAAGAAATACTCCAAATTTACAATCCAGTATTCAGCAAGTCAGTGACTATAGTGACCTTGCATAAAAGGTGCCTCACTATTGAAATATGGGCTGATCGGCCATAGCAAATATATGTGCTACTTGATTTAATCTGAAAATAAATAGACAAGCCTGTTGTTTTAATATTTTTGACAGAACATTCAAGTTTCCTCTCCGTAAAAGGGCACTTTTTGAACTTTGCAAAAAAGATGGGGGACGATAAGGGCCCGAGTCCGTATTGTAAGTTTTGCCTCGAGCCCAATTTCATTAAAGAAATTTGTGATGGTTTACACATTTCTAATAAGGTCCTATTTTAAAGACTTTTTACACTTTATGATTGGAGAAAATAAAGATAGGCAGATGTAACTACTGATTTTTCAGTGTAAAAAAAAATCCAATATGGACTTGTTGGGCCCCCAACATCGTGTTTAGACAAATTGATGAATAGATTATAAAATTTCACAATTTTAGTTTCTTTCAGGGCAATACTGTGTTACATTCTTCAACAGTTAAATGAAAATAGCATACATGTAGTCTAAAGGAGAATGTTTTTCAATGTTTGAACAAGGCACCTTTCTTCTCTGAAAAAGGGCACTTCTCCCCTTTAGACAGTCGGAAGGGCACTTTTTACTATAAAAAAGGGCACTTTTTATATTTGAAAAAGGGCACTTTTTAAACTGTTGACAAAATTGGGGGAGATGACGTGCCCTCTGTTATCTCAAGTTCCGCCGCCTATGCCCCCACCTATCTTAATCTTAATTTACTCATGACAAATTAAATTATTAGTATAAGAAATAACGGCAACAGGTCTGGTTTTATAAAAGTTTGTAATTTGTTTTTACTGAACAAGATTCGTTTTTAACAAAAAAAAGGTAGCATAAATAAATCAAGGTTTATGATATTTGATTGGAATAAATAGTATTGCAGTTGATAAAGTAATTACACGGGTATGATTTAATGAATATCGAAAAGATCTGTATGTTTTGATTAATTGATTATAAAAACAAGATATTAATGATTTTAAGGTTTCGAAAAAATCCAGCTGTGATGAGGTGTTTTACATAAAAAAGTTCAGAAACACGATATTCATGCTGTTCCCAGTTAAAAGGACAAAAAGTAGTAAACTGCACAGAAAGTTCCCCTTTATTCAGCTTTTAGCAGTTTAATATTTGGATTTTTTAGTCTGAAGTGAAAAAAGTTTTTGAGATTTAACCTAATTGCTTTCAATTTCTTCTCGATTAATTTGTAATGGATGCACGAAATGGCCGTCTGTGGTATCACGACCAGCGTGTCATTTTTTTTATCCTCGAGACATGCTCTCGTAGATTTCGGATTCCAGTAGCAGAATCACTTGATCTAATGTTAATCGAGCAGCAGGGTCTGTGGTCATGCAATCAGCGCCAAGTTTACCTGAAAAGTAAGATTTAGTGAAGAACCCAAGTTCTCTCATTAGATAGCCGATTGAATACATTTCTGAGCTTGGTGTATGAGAAGATTGTCCCTCTATGATCTCTGGGGCAAGCTGCACGCTGTACCCGTATAGATCGCACTTCTTGTCGAACCCATACTGAATAACATTTGGAACTGAGTCAAGCCGACAAGCCTTTCCAAAGTTGATCAACTTCATGGTCCAAAGACCGTCCTCAAGCCATGACGTCATTGATGGATCAGTGGCGATTCGGTCCACTAAGATGTTGTCCATCTTAATATCCCCATCAATGCAGGCCATGTTGTTCATCATTGTTTTCAGAGTGCAGCACAGGTCACGAGTTATCGACAGCCAATCAACGACGGTAAAGCTGATTGGAGCGTCGGGTGGAAGTAAGAGAGCCGCCGCCATTGTAAGGTATTTACGCCATTGAGTATCTCCAATGAATTCTTGGACTATTCCTTGGACTATTCCAGTAGTGTGACGTTACTCCAAGTAGCCTTGGGAATCCATCAGTACCGCTAAAGGCTTGCAGGGCTTTAACCTCAGCAATGAAATTCTGCTGAGGATAACAAGATAACGGAGAAGTAAAATAACAGTAAAAATGAGTAACATATAAGAATGAATTAATGTCAAGGATGAGTTAATGGTAAACTGACATGTACATTGTATGAATGAGGAAAATGAGCAGGGTCAAAGTAGAGATATTATTCAAAAATAGTTCTCAATTTAGGAGGTGTTTAAATTTAATCGTTTTTTTTCTCTTCAGATTTGAGCAGAAATAAGACCAGACTCTACTGCTTGTCAGAGCCGTTACACTGAATATATGCTAGGAATATAATTTTTAATCAACAAAGAACGCCGAATTAATTTTCCATCAAATACCCAAATATTTGTTAAGAAAGTGAGGGTTTTACGTCACTCACATCTAATTACTTTTCAAATGTTCTCCATGGATTCCTTGCTGTTACTGATTTCTTAAAATAATGTTACTAAGCATACAAATGGCATTTTGTATTGAAGTTGGTCAATTGGCCAAGTGGCTGACAGATGTTTACAAAAAAGATCACAAAAAAGATGGGTACATTTCGTTGACAGCGAGCTAAGTATAAGGTAGCATGCATTGTAGCATTTGAAAAAATAAGATAACCATCCCAACTTATTCGCTAGTTTGACTCTCCCCCCCCCCTACCTACTCCCCGTGGTTAAATTTCTTATGGGGAACATATCCAGCCAAACGGCGATTTGCTCCATTTCCCATGTGAAGGGAATTTTCCTATGTTAATGGGTCTTGATACCAGTGGCGTGATGGGTCATGTTTCACTGGGGAAAAGCCATTTTGGTTCCCTCTCCCCTTTTTTTGTTTAAAATCATATTAAGAATAAAACGTTGGGCACATTGACTGATAGATCTAAATTGGTAGCAACGTTTAAGATATTACTTAAAACCAATGTAGGGGCAAAGGTCAAGGGAGCAAACATTTTTGGGGATAATTTAAAAAAATCCGAAAATGAATAATTTTCAAATTCTAAGAAAACTACCCAAAATTTAAAAATAATTTACCCAAATGACGGAAATTTTCTAAAAATTGAAGCAAGTTTAAATGACGAAAATTTAAGAAAATTCCTGAAAATTGAAAAAAAAAAAATCTCAAAATTTGAAGACAATTTCCGCAAAATGAAAAAATTTCACAAAAATTCAAGCAAAGTTCACGAAAATGTAAAAATTCTGAATATTAAAGAAAAATTCACAAAATTTTAAGAAAATTTCCGCAAAATGAAAGAAATTTCACGAAAATCCAAGCAAAGTTAACGAAAATGAACAAAATTACCATAATTTTTTTGAAAAATGAAGGAAATTTTTCAAAAATGTAAAAAAACTTTCCGCAAAATGAAGGAAATTTAAAGGAAATCGAAGGAAATTTCACGAAAATGAAGCCATTTTCAAGAAAATTGAGGCAAATTGAATAAAATTTTAAGAATACTAAAAATTGAACTTAAAAGTGTCCCAGGAAGCTGAACGTTTTCGGCGTGATTTGGGTAGCAGAAAATTGCTTAAAATTGTGTCATTTCCACAATAACGTTAGTTAAGAGGTTTCTCCTAATATAGATTTCTCAACGAATTTTTTAATGTAGGATCCCATTGATTACAATATGTGTCTTGTGTAGTTGGGTTTAGTTATGATTTTAATGTTTTGGATGTGAAAATAAAGCTTTGAGAGAAAACATTTACAACATTTTTTTTGTAAATGATAGAAATTACAGAAGTTGAGAATAAAACGTACAGTATATACAAATATATTCTCATGACAATTTTTTCGCCCCCGTGAGTATTCGGCGCCCTCTCAGAAAGCTTCACGGGGAGGGGGAGCAGTTGCCCCGGTCCCCTGTCACCACGCTACTGCTTGATATCTTACCTTACTGACTTAGATTTGTCAAAAATAATTGTTCAAGTGTATGTCACAAGCTTTTGAGGTCAGTTAACCTTTTAACGTGAAGATAATTTGAGCAGTTCAGATAAGACTCATTATACAAAATTGGAGAAAGTACTCTTAAAAAGAAAGATAAATATTGTCTATTCCCGGTTCTGATACCCGTTGTGTTGTCTTTGTTGTGGACAACATATAACAATTGGAGAGTGGAGCCCCTTGGATCAAAATGTAGTTCTCTACACCTCTGAAGATCACTCATGATATCATCAATTGCATCTTTTTTGTATCCCTTTTGTGTTCTAGACAATGAATGGCAATTTATAACTTTCTTTATAATTACCTCTGCTTTACGGTTTTGATCATCTCCAAACAATGTTTTCACAGCAACAAACTGGTCTGCACTTGAAGGATCAGTCATTTTCATCAGTTCCGTAAGGCCATACTTTCCCCGTCCAAGACATGTTCTTTTGTCATGTTCGATATTAGCCTTCCGGACATAGTGTAAATCTCTGGATGTGAAAATAGGAAGACCTAATTCCTGGATGGCAAACAAAAGATCCCACGAAATGTCATCCTTGGAATGAGCCACTGCGCTTAATATTTCGTTCCTGCATGAATGAAAATTGAAAAATTACACATTAAATCTTCTTAAAAACTTTAGACTCAAGAAAGGTTTTACAATTAAAAATGTAACCCCTACCACATGAATACACCATTGGCAATCTAAATACTTTACCCCCCCCCCCCTTCCCACCCCGCCACTCCCTCTACAACCTTGAAAATGAAGGCGTTGCTAGTCTCTGATGATTCAAACTATCAACAATAGTCGCTGATGAAAATGTCATTTTCTATTTGCCGCAAAACGAGTGAGGAATTTCATTAGTAAGCAGGTAAGGTTCGACTGATTGCCAGATTACATTCTGCCAGTATTTTTTCATATTATTCTTCTTTACTACGAAATCATTTTGAGACGTATTTAAGGAACCAATAAAAAAAATGTTGAAGTTTCTTTTATCTGTTATCAATGGCTTTTAGCAGAAAGAACTGTAAGTTTTGCAATGGTTATAAAAGAAAACTCAAAGTAAACTTACAAATTAAGGTGATTTGACGAATCCACATCAACCACCTCTAGTTCCAACCAGTTGCGGTAAAGACCCTTGGTATTTCCCACAGTTCATCAGCCGTTAGCTCATCTACCGCAGGTCCTCTACAGTCTTCCTCTTTAGGACCAACATCAACTTCGTTTGATGTTGACTGGCTTTGCAATGAGTTGGGCCGCTGATGAAGTTGGGATTGCAATTCAAGACCGCGTTGATCTAGAGGGGTATAGTCTCCCTCTCTGTCTGATGGAGGTGACAGACAGCATTTCAAAACAGCAAAGCGACGCCTGTTTATCAAATAGAAATATTGAGATCAAAAATGATGTAAAAGTTCATAAAATCAATGGACGTGTATAGTAACAACATGAACTTAACTGGTATAAAGAAAACTATCTATAAATCATAAAAGCAGCAGAAAGTGTCATCAAAATCGGTTAAGAATTGACCATTTTACAGCATTTTGAATTTGAAGATAACTTATGCAAGTTTTATTCAATTTTGTGACATCAAAAAGAAAACCTATGAATATCTCTGTGTTATTGTATGTAAATCCATCATGAACGTTATTTGAATTGGAAAAATTGGATGACCAGACGGTTTTGAATCGCTATTGTACCAGAAATCAAAACTTAGGAGAAAACAGTCAGATTATTTATAGTGACTGAAATTTAGGACATGAATTTAAATGATTTTATAAAGATTAAACTGTCTTATCTTTCATGAAAGATACAATCTTCCTATTTCGCGAACCATGCTTTTGACTATTATATGAATCAGAAATTTAAAGTTCTTTAAAAATCTGTATTACCTGTCCATTAAAATCAACAAACTTTGTGAGCGAAGATGATGAAGGTATAGTAACTGTATACTTGTCCACACTTTTAAGTACAACAGTAAACGTGTAGCAAAAGGAAAAGAAAATTAATAGTACCTAAACAAGCAATTTTGTGTTGTCATAGTTTGATATAAACAATTATTGAAAAATAAAGCATATATATTCAGAATGAAAGAAGACATTCCAAAGAATATTCTCTTGAAAATAACCGCGAAAATTAAAAAAGTCTCTTATGGGTCTCTTAAGGGTCTCTTATGTCCAAAAACTATTTGTATAACTTAAAGGACTCGAGGGAGGGGAGGGGGATGGGGTCGTACAATTATTAGAAAGTTTAGCAGCAATTCGAGAAATTTGAAGAAAGCTTCCAAAAATGATGAAAATTCCCGAAAATGAAGCAAACTTCCCCAAAAATAAGTTACATTTTTCATAAATGAATGGAAAATTCTCGAAAAAGAAAAAAAATTCCCCAATAATTAATAATACAAAACTAAAATAAATTAAAGAAATTTCTCGAGAATTAAAGCAAATTTCACAAAAATGACGGAACATTGCAGAAATATGAAGAAATTTCCCCAAAATGAAGGAAATTTTGCCAAAATAAAAAAAAGTGTAGAAACTTCCCCAAAAATGAAGAAATTCACAAAAATAAGCAAATTTCCTCAAAATAGAAGAAACATTTTTCAAAAAAGGAAGGAAATCGAACCAGAACTAAAAGGTTTTGTGGTTCCGCTGCTTTTCCATAAGCTAATTGATTTGCAAAATTTGTATTACCTGTCATGTAATTGCATATCATAAAATATTTGTGCCATATTTATTCATAAGCCACATCCACCATGCAGATCAATAAACATGTTGACAACATTAGCATTTGCACATTAATTAATACCATCAAAGCAAGTATGATGCAAAAACGATTGCACATTTATCCTATTTAAAGAATTTGTCAACAAGCCCCACCTACCACATTACTACCACAACATTAGAACATACGTACAGACTTGATCTTCAGCCATACTGGTGCATCACAATCTGTGTACCACATATAGCATAAATCTGATTCATCGTTTATGTTGTTTACATCATTTAGTACTTTCACGTTAAGCCACGCTCAACATGCATATTAATGACACCTGTCGATAGCATAATCATGTACACAATAACAAATAAAATTAACATGACAATATGACGCAAAACGGACATAGTGTTGCTCATTCATCACTTTTTCATAATTTTTACTTTAAGCCCCGCCCACTTATCAATATGCATGATATCATCACCACAAACATTAGGCCATATCTGCACACTGTGGGCTATCTGTGTACCTATCTGTGTTTACAGATGGTTCCCCATAAGGGCATCATATGCACACACAGATATGTTGACTACAATTCATGAATTAATTTATTTATATTATATCGATAGCTTTAAATAATGTGTGTTTTTAATTTTAGTTTACTCAAGAATTTATATTATTGTTACTGCATTTGCTTTTACAGTTTTAATATAACGTTTACATGTAGACCTTCTGGTAGTTCCATATAGGGCAATCTCTGGTTTACACATGGTTTCCCATAAGGGCATCATATGCACACATGGATATGTAGCATACTTATAATTAATTTATTATTATTATAATGATTTCTATGAAAATTATGTGTTCTTAGTTTTTAGTATACTCAAAAATTGATTATGTTACATATTATTTTTATTGTTTTTTTTAGTTAATCTCGATTAATATTACGTCTAGAGGTAGACCTTCTAATGGTTCCCCACATGGCAATCTCTGGTTTAAACATGGTTCCCCATAAGGGCATCATATGCACTCACATAAATGTAACATTCACATTACAACTTATTTAATATTTAGTGGAATGATTGTTACGAATATTCTGTGATTTTACTTTAGTGTACTCAAAAATTGATTATATTACATAATATTGTGTTTTTTTTTTTTAGTTAATCCTCATTAATATTACGTCTCAGGGTAACCTATTGGTAGTTCAACATCATTGGCAATCCATGGTTTAAACATGGTTCCCCATACGGGCACGTACCATATGGACACAGCGACCGATATGTAGCATACACATAACTACTTAATTAATTTTTGGTGAAATAATTGCTACAAAAATTTGGTGTTATCACGTTTAGTGTACTCAAAAATTGATTATGGTACATAATTTCGCTACTGTTTTTGCTTTTTCAGTTGATCATAATTAATATTACGTCTATGGGTACACCTTCCGGTGGTTCCCCATACAGCAATCTCTGGTTTACACATGGTTCCCCATAAGGGCATCATATGCACACACGGATTTTTAACATACAAATATTTGTTTAATTCATTTTGATTAGAATGATTGCTTACAAATATTCTGCATTTTCACTTTTATTTTCTTGAAAAATAAATTATGTTACTTATTTTTGAAATACTTTTTTGTTGTTGTCAATTTTGATTATTTTACCTCTATGGGTACACCTTCGAGTGGTTCCTCATAGGGCAATCTCTGGTTTACACATGGTTCCCCATAAGGGAATCATATGCATAAAAAAATATGTAACATACACATAACTACTTAATTTATATTTAGTGAAATGAGTTCTATGAATATTCTAATTTTTTTTGCTTCTAGTATAGTCAAAAATTGATTATGTTACATATTTTCGCTACTGTTTTTGCTCTTTCAATTTATCATAATTAATATTACATCTATGGGTACACCTTCGAGTGGTTCCTCATAGGGCAATCCCTGGTTTACACATGGTTCCCCATAAGGGCATCATAGGCACACAAAAATATGTAACATACACATAACTAGTTAATTCATATTTAGTGAAATGAGGGCTACGAATATTCTGGGATTTGTATTTCTAGTATAGTCAAAAATTGTTTATGTTACATATTTTTTTACTGTTTTTGCTTTTCAATTAATCGTAATTCATTTTACGTCTATGGGAAAACCTTCTGGTGGGTTTCCATAGGACAATCCCTGGTTTACACATGGTTCCCATAAGGGCATCATATACAGTATACACACACAGATGCACAACATACAAAAAACTAATTAATTAATCATTGGAATAACTGTTACAAATATTCTGAATTTTTACTTTTAGTTTATTCAAAAATTGATAATTATGTTACATATTATTGCTATTGCTTTTGATTTTTAGCTCATGTTGAATAACATTATGTCTATAGGTAGACTTGCTAGTGGTTCCCCATAGGGCAATCCATGGTTTACACATGGTTCCTCATAAGTGCTTCATATGCACTCACATAAATGTAACATTCACATCACAACTTAATTAATATTTAGTGGAATGATTGTTACGAATATGCTGTGATTTTACTTTAGTGTACTCAAAAATTGATTATAATACATAATATTGTGTATTGTTTGTGAAATAATATGCATACAAAAATATGTAACATACACAGAACTACTTAATTTATATTTAGTGAAATGAGTGCTCCGAATACTCTAAGATTTGTATTTCTAGTATAGTCAAAAATTGTTTATGTTACATATTTTTTTACTGTTTTTGCTTTTCAATAAATCGTAATTCATTTTACGTCTATGGGTAGACCTTCTGTTGGGTTCCCATAGGACAATCCCTGGTTTACACATGGTTCCCCATAAGGGCATCATATACAGTATACACACACAGATGCGCAACATACAAAAAACTAATTAATTAATCATTGGAATAACTGTTACAAATATTCTGAATTTTTACTTAGTTTATTTAAAAATTGATGATTATGTTACATATTATTGCTATTGCTTTTGATTTTTAGCTCATGTTGATTAATATTATGTCTATGGGTAGACTTGCTGGTGGTTGTCAAGTAAATGATTGTTTTGACGCTTTAAGATAGATATGTTCTTAGATTTGCTTGTAGCTTGGTACATTGATGCATTTTGGACTTATGACATAAAAAAGGGTATAAAAAGCAAAAAATGTACCTTTTGGGGGAAGTGCGGCCTAACCCTAGCATTGTATGGGACATTGGATCTATCGAAATAGCAGAATTAGCATAGATTTGAAACTTTTCAATTGAGATTTTTCAATCAATGACCTTTTTTCATTTTCATTGTAAGTTAGATTATATTTAAACAAATTAAAGTTCTAAGCTTGATAAAACAAAATTTCTTGAATCTTTTCATAAACAACTATAACAAAATGATCATTATTTTACGATGAGCTACAAAACACACATAAATTGCCAAATAAATGACTGTTCTGAGGCTCTCATTTCTAGGATATGTGCTTAGATTTGATTGTAACTTGGTACATTGATGCATTTTGGATTGATGACATAGAAAAAGGTATAAAAAGCAAATATTGTACCTTTTTGGGGAAGTGCGGCCTAACCCTAGCATTGTATGGGACATTGGATCTATCAAAATAGCTCAATTTGCATACATTTTAAACTTTTTTATTTGAGATTTTTCAATCAATAACCTATTTTCATTGTAAGTTAGATAGAATATGAACAATTTCATTTTGATGATGATAAATTAAAATATCTTTGTTTCTTTTTCATGAAAAAACAAAAACAGATGTTTATTTTGCAATAAGATATACAAAAGTCACAAAATTTGCCAAGTAAATGACTGTTTTGAGGCTCTCATTTCTAGGATTTGTGCTTAGATTTGCTTGTAACTTGGTACATTGCTGCATTTTGGACTTATGACATAGAAAAGGAAATAAAAAGCAAAAAATGTACCTTTTGGGGGAAGTGCGGCCTAACCCTAGCATTGTATGGGACATTGGATCTATCGAAATAGCAGAATTAGCATAGATTTGAAACTTTTCAATTGAGATTTTTCAATCAATGACCTTTTTTCATTTTCATTGTAAGTAAGATTATATTTAAACAAATTAAAATTCTAAGCTTGATAAAACAAAATTTCTTGAATCTTTTCATAAACAAGTATAACAAAATGATCATTATTTTGCGATGAGCTACTAACTCACATAAATTGCTAAATAAATGACTGTTTTGAGGCTCTCATTTCTAGGATATGTGCTTAGATTTGATTGTAACTTGGTACATTGCTGCATTTTGGACTTATGACATAGAAAAAGGTATAAGAAGCAAATATTGTACCTTTTTGGGAAAGTGCGGCCTAACCCTAGCATTGTATATGGGACATTGGATCTATCAAAATAGCTCAATTTGCATACATTTCAAACTTTTTTATTTGAGATTTTTCAATCAATAACCTATTTTCATTGTAAGTTAGATAGAATATGAACAAATTCATTTTCATGATGATAAACTAAAATATCTTTGTTTCTTTTTCATGAAAAAACAAAAACAGATGTTTATTTTGCAATAAGATATACAAAAGTTACAAAATTTGCCATGTAAATGACTGTTTTGAGGCTCTCATTTCTAAGATTTGTGCTTAGATTTGCTTGTAACTTGGTACATTGCTGCATTTTGGACTTATGACATAGAAAAGGATATAAAAAGCAAAAAATGTACCTTTGGGGGAAGTGCGGCCTAACCCTAGCATTGTATGGGACATTGGATCTATCGAAATAGCAGAATTAGCATAGATTTGAAACTTTTCAATTGAGATTTTTCAATCAATGACCTTTTTTCATTTTCATTGTAAGTTAGATTATATTTAAACAAATTAAAGTTCTAAGCTTGATAAACCAAAATTTCTTGAATCTTTTCATAAACAACTATAACAAAATGATCATTGTTTTACAATGAGCTACAAAACTCACATAAATTGCCAAATAAATGACTGTTTTGAGGCTCTCATTTCTAGGATATGTGCTTAGATTTGATTGTAACTTGGTACATTGATGCATTTTGGACTTATGACATAGAAAAAGGTATAAAAAGCAAATATTGTACCTTTTGGGGGAAGTGCGGCCTAACCCTAGCATTGTATGGGACATTGGATCTATCGAAATAGCAGAATTAGCATAGATTTGAAACTTTTCAATTGAGATTTTTCAATCAATGACCTTTTTTCATTTTCATTGTAAGTTAGATTATATTTAAACAAATTAAAGTTCTAAGCTTGATAAAACAAAATTTCTTGAATCTTTTCATAAACAACTATAACAAAATGATCATTATTTTACGATGAGCTACAAAACTCACATAAATTGCCAAATAAATGACTGTTTTGAGGCTCTCATTTCTAGGATATGTGCTTAGATTTGATTGTAACTTGGTACATTGATGCATTTTGGACTTATGACATAGAAAAAGGTATAAAAAGCAAATATTGTACCTTTTTGGGGAAGTGCGGCCTAACCCTAGCATTGTATGGGACATTGGATCTATCAAAATAGCTCAATTTGCATACATTTTAAACTTTTATTTGAGATTTTTCAATCAATAACCTATTTTCATTGTAAGTTAGATAGAATATGAACAATTTCATTTTGATGATGATAAATTAAAATATCTTTGTTTCTTTTTCATGAAAAAACAAAAACAGATGTTTATTTTGCAATAAGATATACAAAAGTCACAAAATTTGCCAAGTAAATGACTGTTTTGAGGCTCTCATTTCTAGGATTTGTGCTTAGATTTGCTTGTAACTTGGTACATTGCTGCATTTTGGACTTATGACATAGAAAAGGATATAAAAAGCAAAAAATGTACCTTTTGGGGGAAGTGCGGCCTAACCCTAGCATTGTATGGGACATTGGATCTATCGAAATAGCAGAATTAGCATAGATTTGAAACTTTTCAATTGAGATTTTTCAATCAATGACCTTTTTTCATTTTCATTGTAAGTTAGATTATATTTAAACAAATTAAAATTCTAAGCTTGATAAACCAAAATTTCTTGAATCTTTTCATAAACAACTATAACAAAATGATCATTATTTTGCGATGAGCTACAAAACTCACATAAATTGCCAAATAAATGACTGTTTTGAGGCTCTCATTTCTAGGATATGTGCTTAGATTTGATTGTAACTTGGTACATTGCTGCATTTTGGACTTATGACATAGAAAAAGGTATAAGAAGCAAATATTGTACCTTTTTGGGAAAGTGCGGCCTAACCCTAGCATTGTATATGGGACATTGGATCTATCAAAATAGCTCAATTTGCATACATTTCAAACTTTTTATTTGAGATTTTTCAATCAATAACCTATTTTCATTGTAAGTTAGATAGAATATGAACAATTTCATTTTGATGATGATAAACTAAAATATCTTTGTTTCTTTTTCATGAAAAAACAAAAACAGATGTTTATTTTGCAATAAGATATACAAAAGTTACAAAATTTGCCATGTAAATGACTGTTTTGAGGCTCTCATTTCTAGGATTTGTGCTTAGATTTGCTTGTAACTTGGTACATTGCTGCATTTTGGACTTATGACATAGAAAAGGATATAAAAAGCAAAAAATGTACCTTTTGGGGGAAGTGCGGCCTAACCCTAGCATTGTATGGGACATTGGATCTATCGAAATAGCAGAATTAGCATAGATTTGAAACTTTTCAATTGAGATTTTTCAATCAATGACCTTTTTTCATTTTCATTGTAAGTTAGATTATATTTAAACAAATTAAAGTTCTAAGCTTGATAAAACAAAATTTCTTGAATCTTTTCATAAACAACTATAACAAAATGATCATTATTTTACAATGAGCTACAAAACTCACATAAATTGCCAAATAAATGACTGTTTTGAGGCTCTCATTTCTAGGATATGTGCTTAGATTTGATTGTAACTTGGTACATTGATGCATTTTGGACTTATGACATAGAAAAAGGTATAAAAAGCAAAATTGTACCTTTTTGGGAAAGTGCGGCCTAACCCTAGCATTGTATGGGACATTGGATCTATCAAAATAGCTCAATTTGCATACATTTTAAACTTTTTATTTGAGATTTTTCAATCAATAACCTTTTTCATTGTAAGTTAGATAGAATATGAACAATTTCATTTTGATGATGATAAACTAAAATATCTTTGTTTCTTTTTCATGAAAAAACAAAAACAGATGTTTATTTTGCAATAAGATATACAAAAGTCACAAAATTTGCCAAGTAAATGACTGTTTTGAGGCTCTCATTTCTAGGATTTGTGCTTAGATTTGCTTGTAACTTGGTACATTGCTGCATTTTGGACTTATGACATAGAAAAGGATATAAAAAGCAAAAAATGTACCTTTTGGGGGAAGTGCGGCCTAACCCTAGCATTGTATGGGACATTGGATCTATCGAAATAGCAGAATTAGCATAGATTTGAAACTTTTCAATTGAGATTTTTCAATCAATGACCTTTTTTCATTTTCATTGTAAGTTAGATTATATTTAAACAAATTAAAATTCTAAGCTTGATAAACCAAAATTTCTTGAATCTTTTCATAAACAACTATAACAAAATGATCATTATTTTGCGATGAGCTACAAAACTCACATAAATTGCCAAATAAATGACTGTTTTGAGGCTCTCATTTCTAGGATATGTGCTTAGATTTGATTGTAACTTGGTACATTGCTGCATTTTGGACTTATGACATAGAAAAGGTATAAAAAGCAAATATTGTACCTTTTTGGGAAAGTGCGGCCTAACCCTAGCATTGTATATGGGACATTGGATCTATCAAAATAGCTCAATTTGCATACATTTCAAACTTTTTTATTTGAGATTTTTCAATCAATAACCTATTTTCATTGTAAGTTAGATAGAATATGAACAATTTCATTTTGATGATGATAAACTAAAATATCTTTGTTTCTTTTTCATGAAAAAACAAAAACAGATGTTTATTTTGCAATAAGATATACAAAAGTTACAAAATTTGCCATGTAAATGACTGTTTTGAGGCTCTCATTTCTAGGATTTGTGCTTAGATTTGCTTGTAACTTGGTACATTGCTGCATTTTGGACTTATGACATAGAAAAGGATATAAAAAGCAAAAAATGTACCTTTTGGGGAAGTCGGCCTAACCCTAGCATTGTATGGGACATTGGATCTATCGAAATAGCAGAATTAGCATAGATTTGAAACTTTTCAATTGAGATTTTTCAATCAATGACCTTTTTTCATTTTCATTGTAAGTTAGATTATATTTAAACAAATTAAAGTTCTAAGCTTGATAAAACAAAATTTCTTGAATCTTTTCATAAACAACTATAACAAAATGATCATTTATTTTACAATGAGCTACAAAACTCACATAAATTGCCAAATAAATGACTGTTTTGAGGCTCTCATTTCTAGGATATGTGCTTAGATTTGATTGTAACTTGGTACATTGCTGCATTTTGGACTTATGACATAGAAAAAGGTATAAAAGCAAAAATTGTACCTTTTGGGGAAGTGCATGTAAATGACTGTTTTGGCCTAACCCTAGCATTGTATGGGACATTGGATCTATCAAAATAGCTCAATTTGCATACATTTCAAACTTTTCAATTGAGATTTTTCAATCAATGACCTTTTTTCATTGTAAGTTAGATAGAATATGAACAATTTCATTTTGATGATGATAAACTAAAATATCTTTGTTTCTTTTTCATGAAAAAACAAAAACAGATGTTTATTTTGCAATAAGATATACAAAAGTTACAAAATTTGCCATGTAAATGACTGTTTTGAGGCTCTCATTTCTAGGATTTGTGCTTAGATTTGCTTGTAACTTGGTACATTGCTGCATTTTGGACTTATGACATAGAAAAGGATATAAAAAGCAAAAAATGTACCTTTTGGGGAAGTCGGCCTAACCCTAGCATTGTATGGGACATTGGATCTATCGAAATAGCAGAATTAGCATAGATTTGAAACTTTTCAATTGAGATTTTTCAATCAATGACCTTTTTTCATTTTCATTGTAAGTTAGATTATATTTAAACAAATTAAAGTTCTAAGCTTGATAAAACAAAATTTCTTGAATCTTTTCATAAACAACTATAACAAAATGATCATTATTTTGCGATGAGCTACAAAACTCACATAAATTGCCAAATAAATGACTGTTTTGAGGCTCTCATTTCTAGGATATGTGCTTAGATTTGATTGTAACTTGGTACATTGCTGCATTTTGGACTTATGACATAGAAAAAGGTATAAAAAGCAAATATTGTACCTTTTTGGGGAAGTGCGGCCTAACCCTAGCATTGTATGGGACATTGGATCTATCAAAATAGCAGAATTAGCATAGATTTGAAACTTTTCAATTGAGATTTTTCAATCAATGACCTTTTTTCATTGTAAGTTAGATAGAATATGAACAATTTCATTTTGATGATGATAAACTAAAATATCTTTGTTTCTTTTTCATGAAAAAACAAAAACAGATGTTTATTTTGCAATAAGATATACAAAAGTTACAAAATTTGCCATGTAAATGACTGTTTTGAGGCTCTCATTTCTAGGATTTGTGCTTCAGATTTGCTTGTAACTTGGTACATTGCTGCATTTTGGACTTATGACATAGAAAAGGATATAAAAGCAAAAAATGTACCTTTTGGGGAAGTGCGGCCTAACCCTAGCATTGTATGGGACATTGGATCTATCGAAATAGCAGAATTAGCATAGATTTGAAACTTTTCAATTGAGATTTTTCAATCAATGACCTTTTTTTTTCATTGTAAGTTAGATAGAATATGAACAATTTCATTTTGATGATGATAAACTAAAATATCTTTGTTTCTTTTTCATAAAAAACAAAAACAGATGTTTATTTTGCAATAAGATATACAAAAGTTACAAAATTTGCCATGTATAAATGACTGTTTTGAGGCTCTCATTTCTAGGATTTGTGCTTAGATTTGCTTGTAACTTGGTACATTGCTGCATTTTGGACTTATGACATAGAAAAGGATATAAAAAGCAAAAAATGTACCTTTTGGGGAAGTCGGCCTAACCCTAGCATTGTATGGGACATTGGATCTATCAAAATAGCAGAATTAGCATAGATTTGAAACTTTTCAATTGAGATTTTTCAATCAATGACCTTTTTCATTGTAAGTTAGATAGAATATGAACAATTTCATTTTGATGATGATAAACTAAAATATCTTTGTTTCTTTTCATGAAAAAACAAAAACAGATGTTTATTTTGCAATAAGATATACAAAAGTTACAAAATTTGCCATGTAAATGACTGTTTTGAGGCTCTCATTTCTAGGATTTGTGCTTAGATTTGCTTGTAACTTGGTACATTGCTGCATTTTGGACTTATGACATAGAAAAGGATATAAAAAGCAAAAAATGTACCTTTTGGGGAAGTCGGCCTAACCCTAGCATTGTATGGGACATTGGATCTATCGAAATAGCAGAATTAGCATAGATTTGAAACTTTTCAATTGAGATTTTTCAATCAATGACCTTTTTCATTGTAAGTTAGATAGAATATGAACAATTTCATTTTGATGATGATAAACTAAAATATCTTTGTTTCTTTTTCATGAAAAAACAAAAACAGATGTTTATTTTGCAATAAGATATACAAAAGTTACAAAATTTGCCATGTAAATGACTGTTTTGAGGCTCTCATTTCTAGGATTTGTGCTTAGATTTGCTTGTAACTTGGTACATTGCTGCATTTTGGACTTATGACATAGAAAAGGATATAAAAAGCAAAAAATGTACCTTTTGGGGAAGTCTTGGCCTAACCCTAGCATTGTATGGGACATTGGATCTATCAAAATAGCAGAATTAGCATAGATTTGAAACTTTTCAATTGAGATTTTTCAATCAATGACCTTTTTCATTGTAAGTTAGATAGAATATGAACAATTTCATTTTGATGATGATAAACTAAAATATCTTTGTTTCTTTTTCATGAAAAAACAAAAACAGATGTTTATTTTGCAATAAGATATACAAAAGTTACAAAATTTGCCATGTAAATGACTGTTTTGAGGCTCTCATTTCTAGGATTTGTGCTTAGATTTGCTTGTAACTTGGTACATTGCTGCATTTTGGACTTATGACATAGAAAAGGATATAAAAGCAAAAAATGTACCTTTTGGGGAAGTCGGCCTAACCCTAGCATTGTATGGGACATTGGATCTATCGAAATAGCAGAATTAGCATAGATTTGAAACTTTTCAATTGAGATTTTTCAATCAATGACCTTTTTCATTGTAAGTTAGATAGAATATGAACAATTTCATTTTGATGATGATAAACTAAAATATCTTTGTTTCTTTTTCATGAAAAAACAAAAACAGATGTTTATTTTGCAATAAGATATACAAAAGTTACAAAATTTGCCATGTAAATGACTGTTTTGAGGCTCTCATTTCTAGGATTTGTGCTTAGATTTGCTTGTAACTTGGTACATTGCTGCATTTTGGACTTATGACATAGAAAAGGATATAAAAAGCAAAAAATGTACCTTTTGGGGAAGTGCGGCCTAACCCTAGCATTGTATGGGACATTGGATCTATCAAAATAGCAGAATTAGCATAGATTTGAAACTTTTCAATTTGAGATTTTTCAATCAATGACCTTTTTCATTTTCATTGTAAGTTAGATTATATTTAAACAAATTAAAGTTCTAAGCTTGATAAAACAAAATTTCTTGAATCTTTTCATAAACAACTATAACAAAATGATCATTATTTTACGATGAGCTACAAAACTCACATAAATTGCCAAATAAATGACTGTTTTAAGGCTCTCATTTCTAGGATTTGTGCTTAGATTTGCTTGTAACTTGGTACAATGCTGCATTTTGGACTTATGACATAGAAAAGGATATAAAAAGCAAAACATGTACCTTTTGGGGAAGTGCGGCCTAACCCTAGCATTGTATGGGACATTGGATCTATCGAAATAGCAGAATTAGCATAGATTTGAAACTTTTCAATTGAGATTTTTCAATCAATGACCTTTTTTCATTTTCATTGTAAGTTAGATTATATTTAAACAAATTAAAGTTCTAAACTTGATAAAACAAAATTTCTTGAATCTTTTCTAAACAACTATAACAAAATGATCATTATTTTGCGATGAGCTACAAAACTCACATAATTTGCCAAATAAATGACTGTTTTGAGGCTCTCATTTCTAGGATATGTGCTTAGATTTGATTGTAACTTGGTGCATTGATGCATTTTAAACTTATGACATAGAAAAAGGTATAAAAAGCAAATATTGTACCTTTCTGGGGAAATGCGACCTAACCCTAGCATTGTATGGGACATTGGATATGTCGAAATAGCACAATTAGCATGGATTTGAAACTTTTCAATTGAGATTTTTCAATCAATGACCTTTTTTCATTGTAAGTTAGATAGAATATGAACAATTTCATTTTGATGATGATAAACTAAAATATCTTTGTTTCTTTTTCATGAAAAAACAAAAACAGATGTTTATTTTGCAATAAGATATACAAAAGTTACAAAATTTGCCATGTAAATGACTGTTTTGAGGCTCTCATTTCTAGGATTTGTGCTTAGATTTGCTTGTAACTTGGTACATTGCTGCATTTTGGACTTATGACATAGAAAAGGATATAAAAAGCAAAAAATGTACCTTTTGGGGAAGTGCGGCCTAACCCTAGCATTGTATGGGACATTGGATCTATCAAAATAGCAGAATTAGCATAGATTTGAAACTTTTCAATTGAGATTTTTCAATCAATGACCTTTTTCATTGTAAGTTAGATAGAATATGAACAATTTCATTTTGATGATGATAAACTAAAATATCTTTGTTTCTTTTTCATGAAAAAACAAAAACAGATGTTTATTTTGCAATAAGATATACAAAAGTTACAAAATTTGCCATGTAAATGACTGTTTTGAGGCTCTCATTTCTAGGATTTGTGCTTAGATTTGCTTGTAACTTGGTACATTGCTGCATTTTGGACTTATGACATAGAAAAGGATATAAAAAGCAAAAAATGTACCTTTTGGGGAAGTCTTGACCTAACCCTAGCATTGTATGGGACATTGGATCTATCAAAATAGCAGAATTAGCATAGATTTGAAACTTTTCAATTGAGATTTTTCAATCAATGACCTTTTTCATTGTAAGTTAGATAGAATATGAACAATTTCATTTTGATGATGATAAACTAAAATATCTTTGTTTCTTTTTCATGAAAAAACAAAAACAGATGTTTATTTTGCAATAAGATATACAAAAGTTACAAAATTTGCCATGTAAATGACTGTTTTGAGGCTCTCATTTCTAGGATTTGTGCTTAGATTTGCTTGTAACTTGGTACATTGCTGCATTTTGGACTTATGACATAGAAAAGGATATAAAAGCAAAAAATGTACCTTTTGGGAAGTGCGGCCTAACCCTAGCATTGTATGGGACATTGGATCTATCGAAATAGCAGAATTAGCATAGATTTGAAACTTTTCAATT
The DNA here is from genome assembly GCA_020152595.1 of Chiridota heheva. NCBI lineage: Eukaryota > Metazoa > Echinodermata > Holothuroidea > Apodida > Chiridotidae > Chiridota > Chiridota heheva. The sequence continues at coordinate 45,632 of JAIGNY010000507.1, forward strand.
GAGATTTTTCAATCAATGACCTTTTTTTTTTCATTGTAAGTTAGATAGAATATGAACAATTTCATTTTGATGATGATAAACTAAAATATCTTTGTTTCTTTTTCATGAAAAAACAAAAACAGATGTTTATTTTGCAATAAGATATACAAAAGTTACAAAATTTGCCATGTAAATGACTGTTTTGAGGCTCTCATTTCTAGGATTTGTGCTTAGATTTGCTTGTAACTTGGTACATTGCTGCATTTTGGACTTATGACATAGAAAAGGATATAAAAAGCAAAAAATGTACCTTTTGGGGGAAGTGCGGCCTAACCCTAGCATTGTATGGGACATTGGATCTATCAAAATAGCAGAATTAGCATAGATTTGAAACTTTTCAATTGAGATTTTTCAATCAATGACCTTTTTTCATTGTAAGTTAGATAGAATATGAACAATTTCATTTTGATGATGATAAACTAAAATATCTTTGTTTCTTTTTCATGAAAAAACAAAAACAGATGTTTATTTTGCAATAAGATATACAAAAGTTACAAAATTTGCCATGTAAATGACTGTTTTGAGGCTCTCATTTCTAGGATTTGTGCTTAGATTTGCTTGTAACTTGGTACATTGCTGCATTTTGGACTTATGACATAGAAAAGGATATAAAAGCAAAAAATGTACCTTTTGGGGAAGTCGGCCTAACCCTAGCATTGTATGGGACATTGGATCTATCGAAATAGCAGAATTAGCATAGATTTGAAACTTTTCAATTGAGATTTTTCAATCAATGACCTTTTTCATTGTAAGTTAGATAGAATATGAACAATTTCATTTTGATGATGATAAACTAAAATATCTTTGTTTCTTTTTCATGAAAAACAAAAACAGATGTTTATTTTGCAATAAGATATACAAAAGTTACAAAATTTGCCATGTAAATGACTGTTTTGAGGCTCTCATTTCTAGGATTTGTGCTTAGATTTGCTTGTAACTTGGTACATTGCTGCATTTTGGACTTATGACATAGAAAAGGATATAAAAAGCAAAAAATGTACCTTTTGGGGGAAGTGCTTGGCCTAACCCTAGCATTGTATGGGACATTGGATCTATCGAAATAGCAGAATTAGCATAGATTTGAAACTTTTCAATTGAGATTTTTCAATCAATGACCTTTTTTCATTGTAAGTTAGATAGAATATGAACAATTTCATTTTGATGATGATAAACTAAAATATCTTTGTTTCTTTTTCATGAAAAAACAAAAACAGATGTTTATTTTGCAATAAGATATACAAAAGTTACAAAATTTGCCATGTAAATGACTGTTTTGAGGCTCTCATTTCTAGGATTTGTGCTTAGATTTGCTTGTAACTTGGTACATTGCTGCATTTTGGACTTATGACATAGAAAAGGATATAAAAAGCAAAAAATGTACCTTTTGGGGGAAGTGCGGCCTAACCCTAGCATTGTATGGGACATTGGATCTATCGAAATAGCAGAATTAGCATAGATTTGAAACTTTTCAATTGAGATTTTTCAATCAATGACCTTTTTTCATTTTCATTGTAAGTTAGATAGAATATGAACAATTTCATTTTGATGATGATAAACTAAAATATCTTTGTTTCTTTTTCATGAAAAAACAAAAACAGATGTTTATTTTGCAATAAGATATACAAAAGTTACAAAATTTGCCATGTAAATGACTGTTTTGAGGCTCTCATTTCTAGGATTTGTGCTTAGATTTGCTTGTAACTTGGTACATTGCTGCATTTTGGACTTATGACATAGAAAAGGATATAAAAAGCAAAAATGTACCTTTTGGGGAAGTGCGGCCTAACCCTAGCATTGTATGGGACATTGGATCTATCAAAATAGCAGAATTAGCATAGATTTGAAACTTTTCAATTGAGATTTTTCAATCAATGACCTTTTTCATTTTCATTGTAAGTTAGATTATATTTAAACAAATTAAAGTTCTAAGCTTGATAAAACAAAATTTCTTGAATCTTTTCATAAACAACTATAACAAAATGATCATTATTTTACGATGAGCTACAAAACTCACATAAATTGCCAAATAAATGACTGTTTTAAGGCTCTCATTTCTAGGATTTGTGCTTAGATTTGCTTGTAACTTGGTACATTGCTGCATTTTGGACTTATGACATAGAAAAGGATATAAAAAGCAAAAATGTACCTTTTGGGGAAGTGCGGCCTAACCCTAGCATTGTATGGGACATTGGATCTATCGAAATAGCAGAATTAGCATAGATTTGAAACTTTTCAATTGAGATTTTTCAATCAATGACCTTTTTTCATTGTAAGTTAGATAGAATATGAACAATTTCATTTTGATGATGATAAACTAAAATATCTTTGTTTCTTTTTCTAAAAAACAAAAACAGATGTTTATTTTGCAATAAGATATACAAAAGTTACAAAATTTGCCATGTAAATGACTGTTTTGAGGCTCTCATTTCTAGGATTTGTGCTTAGATTTGCTTGTAACTTGGTACATTGCTGCATTTTGGACTTATGACATAGAAAAGGATATAAAAAGCAAAAAATGTACCTTTTGGGGGAAGTGCGGCCTAACCCTAGCATTGTATGGGACATTGGATCTATCGAAATAGCAGAATTAGCATAGATTTGAAACTTTTCAATTGAGATTTTTCAATCAATGACCTTTTTCATTGTAAGTTAGATAGAATATGAACAATTTCATTTTGATGATGATAAACTAAAATATCTTTGTTTCTTTTTCATGAAAAACAAAAACAGATGTTTATTTTGCAATAAGATATACAAAAGTTACAAAATTTGCCATGTAAATGACTGTTTTGAGGCTCTCATTTCTAGGATTTGTGCTTAGATTTGCTTGTAACTTGGTACATTGCTGCATTTTGGACTTATGACATAGAAAAGGATATAAAAAGCAAAAAATGTACCTTTTGGGGAAGTGCGGCCTAACCCTAGCATTGTATGGGACATTGGATCTATCAAAATAGCAGAATTAGCATAGATTTGAAACTTTTCAATTGAGATTTTTCAATCAATGACCTTTTTCATTGTAAGTTAGATAGAATATGAACAATTTCATTTTGATGATGATAAACTAAAATATCTTTGTTTCTTTTTCATGAAAAAACAAAAACAGATGTTTATTTTGCAATAAGATATACAAAAGTTACAAAATTTGCCATGTAAATGACTGTTTTGAGGCTCTCATTTCTAGGATTTGTGCTTAGATTTGCTTGTAACTTGGTACATTGCTGCATTTTGGACTTATGACATAGAAAAGGATATAAAAAGCAAAAAATGTACCTTTTGGGGAAGTCGGCCTAACCCTAGCATTGTATGGGACATTGGATCTATCAAAATAGCAGAATTAGCATAGATTTGAAACTTTTCAATTGAGATTTTTCAATCAATGACCTTTTTTCATTGTAAGTTAGATAGAATATGAACAATTTCATTTTGATGATGATAAACTAAAATATCTTTGTTTCTTTTTCATGAAAAAACAAAAACAGATGTTTATTTTGCAATAAGATATACAAAAGTTACAAAATTTGCCATGTAAATGACTGTTTTGAGGCTCTCATTTCTAGGATTTGTGCTTAGATTTGCTTGTAACTTGGTACATTGCTGCATTTTGGACTTATGACATAGAAAAGGATATAAAAAGCAAAAAATGTACCTTTTGGGGGAAGTGCGGCCTAACCCTAGCATTGTATGGGACATTGGATCTATCGAAATAGCAGAATTAGCATAGATTTGAAACTTTTCAATTGAGATTTTTCAATCAATGACCTTTTTTCATTGTAAGTTAGATAGAATATGAACAATTTCATTTTGATGATGATAAACTAAAATATCTTTGTTTCTTTTTCATGAAAAAACAAAAACAGATGTTTATTTTGCAATAAGATATACAAAAGTTACAAAATTTGCCATGTAAATGACTGTTTTGAGGCTCTCATTTCTAGGATTTGTGCTTAGATTTGCTTGTAACTTGGTACATTGTTGCATTTTGGACTTATGACATAGAAAAGGATATAAAAGCAAAAAAATGTACCTTTTGGGGGAAGTGCGGCCTAACCCTAGCATTGTATGGGACATTGGATCTATCGAAATAGCAGAATTAGCATAGATTTGAAACTTTTCAATTGAGATTTTTCAATCAATGACCTTTTTTCATTTTCATTGTAAGTTAGATTATATTTAAACAAATTAAAGTTCTAAGCTTGATAAAACAAAATTTCTTGAATCTTTTCATAAACAACTATAACAAAATGATCATTATTTTACGATGAGCTACAAAACTCACATAAATTGCCAAATAAATGACTGTTTTAAGGCTCTCATTTCTAGGATTTGTGCTTAGATTTGCTTGTAACTTGGTACAATGCTGCATTTTGGACTTATGACATAGAAAAGGATATAAAAAGCAAAAAATGTACCTTTTGGGGAAGTGCGGCCCTAACCTAGCATTGTATGGGACATTGGATCTATCGAAATAGCAGAATTAGCATAGATTTGAAACTTTTCAATTGAGATTTTTCAATCAATGACCTTTTTTTTTCATTGTAAGTTAGATTATATTTAAACAATTAAATTTTAAACTTGATAAAACAAAATTTCTTGTTTCTTTTCATAAAAACTATAAAAAATGATCATTATTTTGCAATAAGATATACAAAACTTACAAAATTTGCCAAATAAATGACTGTTTTGAGGCTCTCATTTCTAGGATTTGTGCTTAGATTTGCTTGTAACTTGGTACATTGCTGCATTTTGGACTTATGACATAGAAAAGGATATAAAAGCAAAAAATGTACCTTTTGGGAAGTGCGGACCTAACCCTAGCATTGTATGGGACATTGGATCTATCGAAATAGCAGAATTAGCATAGATTTGAAACTTTTCAATTGAGATTTTTCAATCAATGACCTTTTTCATTGTAAGTTAGATAGAATATGAACAATTTCATTTTGATGATGATAAACTAAAATATCTTTGTTTCTTTTTCATGAAAAAACAAAAACAGATGTTTATTTTGCAATAAGATATACAAAAGTTACAAAATTTGCCATGTAAATGACTGTTTTGAGGCTCTCATTTCTAGGATTTGTGCTTAGATTTGCTTGTAACTTGGTACATTGCTGCATTTTGGACTTATGACATAGAAAAGGATATAAAAAGCAAAAAATGTACCTTTTGGGGGAAGTGCGGCCTAACCCTAGCATTGTATGGGACATTGGATCTATCGAAATAGCACAATTAGCATAGATTTGAAACTTTTCAATTGAGATTTTTCAATCAATGACCTTTTTTCATTGTAAGTTAGATAGAATATGAACAATTTCATTTTGATGATGATAAACTAAAATATCTTTGTTTCTTTTTCATGAAAAAACAAAAACAGATGTTTATTTTGCAATAAGATATACAAAAGTTACAAAATTTGCCATGTAAATGACTGTTTTGAGGCTCTCATTTCTAGGATTTGTGCTTAGATTTGCTTGTAACTTGGTACATTGCTGCATTTTGGACTTATGACATAGAAAAGGATATAAAAAGCAAAAAATGTACCTTTTGGGGAAGTGCGGCCTAACCCTAGCATTGTATGGGACATTGGATCTATCGAAATAGCAGAATTAGCATAGATTTGAAACTTTTCAATTGAGATTTTTCAATCAATGACCTTTTTCATTGTAAGTTAGATAGAATATGAACAATTTCATTTTTTGATGATAAACTAAAATATCTTTGTTTCTTTTCATGAAAAAAACAAAAACAGATGTTTATTTTGCAATAAGATATACAAAAGTTACAAAATTTGCCATGTAAATGACTGTTTTGAGGCTCTCATTTCTAGGATTTGTGCTTAGATTTGCTTGTAACTTGGTACATTGCTGCATTTGGACTTATGACATAGAAAAGGATATAAAAAGCAAAAAATGTACCTTTTGGGGAAGTGCGACCTAACCTAGCATTGTATGGGACATTGGATCTATCAAAAATAGCAATTAGCATAGATTTGAAACTTTTCAATTGAGATTTTTCAATCAATGACCTTTTTTTCATTGTAAGTTAGATAGAATATGAACAATTTCATTTTGATGATGATAAACTAAAATATCTTTGTTTCTTTTTCATGAAAAAACAAAAACAGATGTTTATTTTGCAATAAGATATACAAAAGTTACAAAATTTGCCATGTAAATGACTGTTTTGAGGCTCTCATTTCTAGGATTTGTGCTTAGATTTGCTTGTAACTTGGTACATTGCTGCATTTTGGACTTATGACATAGAAAAGGATATAAAAAGCAAAAAATGTACCTTTGGGGAAGTGCGGCCTAACCCTAGCATTGTATGGGACATTGGATCTATCGAAATAGCAGAATTAGCATAGATTTGAAACTTTTCAATTGAGATTTTTCAATCAATGACCTTTTTCATTGTAAGTTAGATAGAATTTGAACAATTTCATTTTGATGATGATAAACTAAAATATCTTTGTTTCTTTTTCATGAAAAAACAAAAACAGATGTTTATTTTGCAATAAGATATACAAAAGTTACAAAATTTGCCATGTAAATGACTGTTTTGAGGCTCTCATTTCTAGGATTTGTGCTTAGATTTGCTTGTAACTTGGTACATTGCTGCATTTTGGACTTATGACATAGAAAAGGATATAAAAAGCAAAAAATGTACCTTTTTGGGGAAATGCGGCCTAACCCTAGCATTGTATGGGACATTGGATCTATCGAAATAGCAAATTAGCATAGATTTGAAACTTTTCATTTGAGATTTTTCAATCAATG
>JAIGNY010000508.1:0-50000 GCA_020152595.1 Chiridota heheva
TGGGGATTGAGCCAGGCCTAATGTTGACAATTACCCATCCCGGGGAACAAGTAAAAGGCTTCTTTGAAAATTGCTGGGTAGAAATTTTTGAGGCATACCTTCTTCCATGGTGCGGTGCCCTGGTAAAATGTTATGCTTTAATTATGTCAAATGAATACTAAATGTATGTGTGTCAACCTTTTGTGTATTTTGTAGTATTTGTGGTGAGTGGATATCTATTCGTTTTTAGCTTCAAGAATGACCTTAATAACAAATTGAGTTTTCAAACAGGTGCCTCCAGGTTCCAAAACGGTCCACCCACAACTTTCAAAAGGTCACCTCCCTGCCCACGTCTGCACAATTTCAAAGGGCACCTTCTGCCCACTTACTCTTGGGCCAAAGTGGGGAGTCCCTTCCCTCCCACGCCCCACCTACGCCATGGTTTCGACATTGCTGCAGAGGCCAAAATCCCCACAGGATTCTAGTTGCCCCACTGCGTATGGGACCGTATGGGAACTTCAATATCGTTTGAATATGTGAAACTGTTCTTCAATTGGGTAAGTCTAAAAAAGCTAAGCCTCAACATCAATATGATGCAAATTTTATTAATAATGTTTGCTTATAAAATGAAATAGAAATCATAAACAGACATATTAACAGTAAAATACTTTCAAGAAGGATTTTATATCCTTGCAACAAGATTTTTTACTATTGATAATGTATGAGCCATTCTGAGCAAATAATTAATTATCGCAACTAACGAATCACAATTAATTAATAACATCTAGACCTATCATCCCACCAATACACTTCCAAGTGGCAATCATTATAAAAAACCAAAGTAAAACAATCTTTAACTTGAAACTTTCTTTGAAAGTCCTCTTTAATATAAGATGGATTTATTTCTGACCCCTAAATCAACTGAGATACCATCAGAGATAAGGTAATTTTCGAAAATGAAGAAAGTGTTCCTATAATCAAGTAATTTGTCTGGAATTGAAAGAAATTACCCAAAATTGGCCAAAATAATTTCAGTGAGTAAAATTTTTAAAAAATAAGCAAAATGTTTCTTGAAATTAAAAATAGTACCCCGTAAATGATAGAAATTTTCACGTTAAATGTTCTGAAAATCTCCCGAAAATTGTCTGGAAATGAAGCAAAATTTCCATAAGAAAGCAAAATTTACTTAGGGTGGGGAGGGGGGCATAACTAGTTGAAAATTTATTAGGACCCCTCTTCCACCCACACTCTCTTAAGAATTTCTTTTAAAAGGCAATACAGTCTGTAGTCTTGCAAACAAAAAACAAGTTATTGTGGATAAAATTACTGCAAGCCCAAGTTAGCCATCTTATGCTCGACAGGGACCCATACTGATTTTCAACTGTTTTTGTCAGTGAGTTATTAACACTTTGGTGATTTTACAGCCAGTTTCAATCAGCGTTATATGGTTAAAATAACTATTTAAGCTATTTAGCCAGTCTTGGTTTTAAATAGGTTTTTTTAAACCCAATTTATAGCCCAAATGAGCAATCAACTACAAAAGCTATTCCCCAATTGGACTACATTGAACATATCAAACAGGATATAAAAGCTTGATTAGCTTATGTGCAACACTCAGCCAATAATGAAAACATTGTTTTCTTTCAATCAAGATATTCGGTGGAATTTCGGCAATGTTATTATGTATGCTGAATTTCTTTGGATTGTTTTGAGTGAAATCTGAGTATTTGAAACATTTTCAGTGAATTTTTGGAATGCAGAACTCGTTAAAACTATGCAACTTAATATAAATTGTTATTGCATCAACATATAGAGGCAAACATAGCAACACAGCAAAATATCCCAAAAGCATTATAGGATATGATAAGCGCTGCAAAATCCAAACGTATCCGGTGGAACCTGGCTCTGAAGTTAAGATATCGTAAGCTTGAATCCCTTAGGGATGTTGAGCTAAAAACTAGGTGCAGATGGCACCCCAAGTGAATATGTAGACCATAAAAACTGGTCTGAAGGTCACTTCACTGCCATAGCACAGAACATCCATGAGTATGTGTTTCTATGTATTTTATGACACTTATACAGGATGGCATGCACTAACTGCATAATGCTTTTTAGAAACTAATCATGTTATATGTATAATGTTATAATCATGGTTTAAATCAACAAAATAATGCATGGTTTAAATTCACAAAAAAATTTTGTTTTAGTTACTAATTCTGCATTATTGACTCAAAATAACTTATATTTCTAAGCTAGTCAACTATTCACAAAGCATACAAGTAAGGCCTATCACAAGTGCAAAATATGGTTACTAACTCAGTGCATGGCGCCACGCCATGATATTGGGGGCACAAACCTTTTCGACATGGGGTCAAGGGGCCCAACTTAGGGACCCTTGTGGGATCAGAGGCCAAGCCCCTGTGGGGTCCCTGGGGCAAAACCTAAGGAAACCTCGCATTTTCAAGATTTAGATGCACCAAAAAATGAATGTGTGCAATACACAGCTCTTTGAACTAAATTAGGATGATAACAAGCGATTTAATATACCAGCATATAATTTTTATAATAATACACTGCTACCCCACCCCCATTATAAAATTTCAAAAATAATGCTTCCATATTAGATATTAGAGGAGGGGGAGAGGGAACAAACCTTTTGGCATGGGGTTAGGGCCCATCTTGGGTACTGTTAGATCAAAGAGAGAGAAGCCCCAGAGGAAACCTAATACATTTTCCAAGTTTTCCCAAAAAGACTCTGAATGTCACTGCTTTTTAACTAAATTAGGATGATTCTGAATGATCAAATATAGCAGTATATAATTTTGCAATGATACAGACTGTGACCCCCATTAAAAGTGTCAATGCTCCCCTCCCCCCAATGGCGGTGCCACGGCACAAAATATTTCAATGATTGGAACAAGAAACACCAGCTGTGATACACATTCTATGAATCTTTTTGGTCATAATTCATGCTTCAGAAAACTTTGTTCCGATCATCCCTAATCCCCTACACATCCCTCTATATGGTTGACATTGGCATTGCTGTTCTATGGTTGTTGTTCTAGGTACTACACTGTACACTGATAATCACATGTTGTAACATAATTAATGATTGAAAAATAGTTTATTGAGTGCTAGATTGAAAAGTGAGGTGCTCATTTTGCGAATTTCACATATGTTATATTATCACAGATCGATAAACTTATGCCTGCGCCCTACAGGCCACATGATGGCAAGGCTACTTGAATATTCATATTAAGCAGAAAATTGTTATTATGCTAGTAAAGTATTTGTTTTTTTTTTTGGGGCACCACAAAAAAGCCTCACTTTTCAGTCTAGTGCTCCTTTAATTTTGGGATATATATACCCTTTTTCAAATTTCATCCCTCAATTTGTATCTAATTTGGCACCGATGGGCAGGGGGTGGCAGAAGATGTTTGATTCTGGTGAGGGGCACAGGATCTGAGAGGCACTTTCCAAATGTTGAGTTTCAAATTATGTACGTTGTTGAAATTTTATTGGTGACCCATTTTCTTCTCTTTTTTAATTTACAGCTTCAAAATTCAAGATATTTTGGTTCAAAATTTGGCAAAATGAAACAATTTTAAGCAAGCAACAAAATTGGAAAATGTATAGATCATAAGTCTTGAAATCAAAGGATTTAGACTTAGCCAATAGATCATTTTCACTGAATGAAATTTCTCCAGACAGTGAAAAAATATGCGGCAAATACAGGTGTTTTTTGCTGAACATTTGAGGGGTTTTTGAAGTATGTGGATAGTGCTTGACTTTGTTTTGAAAGTTTGAGTCTGTTGATAAGGGGGAGGCAAGGTGAGATTTGGGTACCTGGAGTTAATATAAAGCTGAATTATTTCACTGAACCAGCGCCACCCAACAGTTTACCATGAAAATCGAGTCAAGATCACGGTACTTAATGAGATTTTCTATAATCTGTGGTAAAACGTTTGATAACATTTTTTCTTAAGAAGAATTCTTTTTCAATTTGTGTATGGACTTTATCCGATTATTTTCACTTTGTCAATTTCTAGTCACTACATCTTCAACACGGAGGCGTATAAATTCCGCTTTACTTTGTTCAAATTAAAGACAAAATTACCCGACTACAAATTTGGTAAATCAGTGTGTAGTGCTCGTCTATTATGGAATGGTAACAGTTTTTGTTATTTACAAAATCGTGTCATATTTCATTTACTTAATATTCAACTGCTACTTTTTCATTAATGTCCTAGCTTCCCCTCTATTCTTATGCGGTATTTTCATAATAAGATTAGAAAAGCAATATCTAAATATGTGCATGTAAACTAATTTTTGCTGCCGTCATTTCAGTCTCCATCTCAGCCACTTCTCTCCTCCCTTACAGAAAAATGAACAAGGCGTGCTGTCGAGGCTCGTCAACAATCAGACGAGCAAATCGGCCATGACAGTCAGTCAGATTGTTGACGAGCTTTGCGGCGAGCTCTTCAAAACATAGATGAGCTCGCCACCAGCTTGTCAATGACTGGCCAAGCTTGTGACGAGCGTCAGCAATCTGATGAGCTTCGTCAAAAATTAGGCGAGCTCGCCAACAACTGGACAAGCTTATACGGCTCGCCAATAATCTGACGAGCTCGTGAAATATAGACGAGCTCGCCAGAGCTCGTTTACAACTGGACAAGCTTGTGAGCTTGTCAATAATCTGACGAGCTTGCAAAAAATAGCGAACTTCGCCACGAGCTCGTCAACAATCTGACAAGCCCTTCACAACCTCTATCAACAATTAGACAAACTTTCCATGTAAGAACACAAATTGAAACCAAAGTCTCACATAAGAAATATGTAAGACACAAATTATAGTGTAACTTCCATGTAAGAAATATTTAGAAATAAACACATTGTGGGAAATCTGTGGATAATCTTTCATCTTTGATATTCCCTTTCTGATTATTTCTATATTGATTTAGATGAGAAACAAAAGAGATATGACCATAAAATAATTAAAAATAAAATCAAATATCTGAAAGTTCATCAGTGAAACATATATTATTCAACTTCCAGTTTAATATTGACTTGGTCAGATGTGCACTCAAAAGAAGCATGATTGTCACAAATGCAAATCTTGAGTTAGGGTGCATTATACTCAATATTTTAATTGTGCTACATAAAACATTTTGTACCTTGTGCAATCAATATTCCTCTCCTCAAGCTCATTAATTTCTCTATTTTGACCTACACCTCAGTGGTGCTACAATATCCCTTGATCAAATGACACACTCTTTCATACTCATCCTCTCCACATGAACAAATTAAATACTGGATGTTATCCTTTCCCAAAAACCAAACATGTTCAATGAAACTATCTCCCACAACTCCTCATGTCATCCATGTCACCCTTACAACCCCTGCCTCTGCCTCATGTTAATTTCTCTCCTTTCTGACCAAAATCCCTTGGAACTAATAAGTTCCAATGAGCCATGCATTCAGCCCTATATGTTGTATCTCTCATCCCTAATGTTGCATTTAACCAAACTCAGCATGGCGACGACGCCGACGAGTGAACACACAATTACAATGGCGGGGTCGTCACCTGCGTAATCGGTTATGATAGTAACAATGCTATCACGAAACGCTTAATACGACCCGGACGAGAACACAGGTACGACGTACGGACAGACATAATATCGACAACCAAATCAATGTCCACGGCCTTTAATAACTAGTTGTGGTGCACTGGCATGTCTACCCAAGCCATGCTTGAACCCAGGACCTCGTGGTCTGTAGACATGTATGATAATCGCTACACTACAGTAGATAGATCTCAGCATGGCCAAAATCTTCCCTCTTTAATCCATTCCCTTTCTGCATTAACCCATGGAGCTATAAACCACTTCTCTGCTACTAATTCACACAGGCTTGTGTGCACAACCTTTATGTAATCTCCTTACAAGGAATGTTATTTAGAGATTCCTGGTACTCAGTTTTCTTACTTTTCTTTACTTTAAAAAACATTATAAATTCTCTTTTTTATCTCAATGCTCCATGGCTATACAAGCAACACTGTGTTTTAAACCGGAAGTTCACTGATTATATCAGATTTCGAACACACGCACAAGTTGGAGGAAGCTATCTCTATTAGCCAATGAAAACACAATGTGTTCTTTATGAAGTTCAAACAGTTAAAATTTAAAACCAGAGAGATGCCCTTTTAGGCATTTACTATGATTTAAACTAGCAAATGTTATTAGCATGTCTACAGGATTCAGGGTAGTGGTTTCTACTATTATTTGTATGATAAACATGTTTTTAAAACAAACTTAGGATTTGCTGACTAATCTTAGTTGAATTTTGGAAGTATGTATGGCCTCTAGTCAAAGAATAGTTAGGCCAAGCTTTGTTGTGAGAATTTCAAAGAGTTATCTGAGATCATTAATGCAGAGAATGGAGACAATTGATCAAAGAAGTTCAGCTAATTAAGTTAATTTTAAAATCATAAAATTTGGAGCATAATGAAAGACCAGAAAAAGGCAATTTTATTTGCAGTCATATTTGTAGAGAAACTAATTTGTTTTATTGGAAGGTATCTATTGCAGAGAAGATTAAGCTCCAGACAGTAAAAAAAGACATACATATTACATTCATGGCCTACTTGATAATAAAGTTTATATGTTATTACTTAAATAAGGATTTGTTTTTAAAAAAAATTGTGGGGGAGGGGGGGGGAGGGGGTGGAAGGGGCAGTATCATTGGTATTTGAGAGGGATATCAGTGAGATTGGGATTCAAAGGTTATCATTGAAATTTGAGGAGGCTGTCTATCCTCATGCCAAACCTGGTGCTTTCCCTAGGATGGAATGGTAGAGGAGTGGGTGAAAGATTAATATATCAAAGCAATTATATTTAATGAGGTTTTCCAATCACTTGGTTGAAGTATTACAGTAGCTTACCATAATATTTCTATATTTAATAAATTTGTTTTTTCCAACAGACCTTGTTGAATTGTTTTCAGAGTAACAGAAGAAACTCACCAGTTGGCAGTTGCCCTGATCCCTTTTTATGGCAGACTCAAATAAATGCACCTATTCTTGAAGACCAACAGAACTCTCAGGACAAACATAACTGGCTTGACAAATTATAATCTCCAGCATACCCAATTATTGTGGATAACAATGCAATTGACCATCAAGGTATGAAGGTAAGAACCATTTTTGTCACCGCCAATGACATGGCAAAAAGTGGTGCAGGGAAACTTGACTAAATTGGATAAAATATTGCTTATTTCATAGTTTATTTGACAAGCTTTTTTTGGAAAGTAAACAATAAGTTCAGTGCATGGTTCAGTGCATAAGTTCATACATGCAAAGAACTTTGAAAGGGACAGATGCTACAATTGTAAACAACAACATGGCAAAGTGTGTAGTAACTTGTAATTTGCCCATTTTTTAAAATATTTTTTACATGGTAAAAAGTGTAACAAAATATTAAAGGCCTATATTGGAGATAGGCCTAACTTCATATTTTTGCTTATGTTTATCAACACTGATCTATCCATTGTAATTAGTAGCTCATTTTCTTTATTTAATCATCACTTTAATTCAAATTAAGGGGTGGGGGGGGAAGGGGGCAAATTCCATCAGAAAAAATCTTTTATCAAAAGGAATATTCATTATGATTCATATAATAATGTGTCAATGTTCAAAGCTTAGCAATTTATCTCTTTTAATCTCTCCCTCTTCATGTAATTTTCATTTGTTCAGTTGGCAAGTGGAAAAGTGTTATTTTTGTTCCCATTTGCTGGTCATGTATTGCTTATCTTTGAGCAAACCTGCACAGCGCTTTTGCTTACCTGGTTTAATCCACCTGGCTGAAGAGGAAAAAATACTAAAGAAATTAGAAAGGTCCTTGGATTGATAACAGTTTGTGCCAGAGAAGTCATGGGTTCCCAGCTGCAGGATTAATCATAGAAAAGCATAAGCTAAATGGCCTTTTTTTGGCAGCAGGGGTGTCACCAGGATTTCTCTGAGAAGGTAAATTGCCTCTTTGACAAAATAAATCTCACTGGTTTCACTCCTTTTGTTTTCAGTAAATTTTCCAGACAATAAAGTAATTCAAGTGTAGAGGTGCTAGACCGGAGGTCTTAGGGACGATGCTCCCTCCATGTATACCACTGGTGCTACCCCTGCCTAGCAAAGTCATGGACATGATTTCATTTTTGTAGGAACATAATCAGTTTATTATATATCTATATTTTTTCATTCTTTCAGAATTTGTGCTGAGAGAAAGGAAACAGCAGGGGCAACAACCTACGAAAGTGAAGGACTGCTTCCCATCAGCATGCTATTTTAGAACTTGACAGATGCTGCACGAGGAGCAGTATAATTGATTTATGAACTGATTGTTTTAATTTATATCTTGCTTTATATAAGCCTTATACATACCTTGGAATATTTTTAATATTTGAAATTTATTTGAAATGTGCTTGTTACGTTTAGAAAATTGTGATATTTGGCATTCACTTTCATCCTTGAACACATCTTACATTCAATCACCTTGTTCTAAACAGAAGATTAGATTAAAGTATGTATCTTAAAGCATTATCCCAGCTTTCTTTGTCTTATTAGGTACAGTTCATTGCCAGGTGAATTTGATTGACCCAAAAAGTACAAGCAAAAGTTGCTATTAATTGCTTTGTCACAAGAAACTAGCTTGTCAAGTTAAAAGATTAGAAACGAGCTCGCTGCGAGCTCGTCAGAGAAACAAGCTCGCCGCGAGCTCATCAGAGAAACAAGCTCGTCGCGAGCTCATCAGAGAAACAAGCTCGCCGCGAGCTCGCTAGAGAGACGAGTTCACCGCGAGCTCGTCAGAGAGACGAGCTCGCCACGACCTTGTCAGAGAGACGCACTCACGTCGTGCCCGTCAGAGAGACAAGCTCGCGGCAACTGAAAGAAATCTGACGAGCTCGTTTTTTCAATCTTTTGACAAGCTGGTCAATATATCACGAGCTCATAAAGGTTCCAATTGCAAGCTCGCCACGAGCTCAATTTAACACTTTGACGAGCTTGTCGCGAGTTCTTGACGAGCTCGCCAAAGAGGTTCAATACGAGCTCGCCATTTCTGTAAGGGCCATCCCCACCCCCTAACTGCCATCATTTCCCTTTTAATCCAAAATGCGCAGAACAATGCAGTGGTCAAGATTAAAGCACTCAGACATTCTGAAAAAATGGGTTGCAAACACAAGTTTTTTTTTTTTTTTTTGGCCGAAATAAAGAATAAAGCACATATACTCTATCTACTTAAGATAGAACAGTCAAAAAAAAGTTAATGCCTTTTATTGTATTGTTCTGAAATGAAACAATTGAATTTCTGTTTTATCGAAAAAATATTATGACTTCCCTGCATAAAATTATTTTTCCATTGACATTTACGATATTTCCACTCTATGAAATTTCTTAGACAATCTTGGACAAAACTGTTGGGACATTTACCAGCTTACCGGAAAGTATGCATGTTATTTCAAATATTTATGTACAGCTATTTTTAGTCCCACCCCCCTCTTCCTTTCAATGTTGTCAAAATATTTCACTAGGAAATACAGAGACGTGGAAAGCAATTATCAACATTTTCCACTCATTCCACCAACATTGAACTGGGGAACGGGGGTGTCCTAACAAGTTTTGTCCAAGATTGTAGCTTATAATAAGTAATGAACAGAGGTAGATTCTGCATAGAATCTATCATGCATATAACCTGCTTAATATGCACTCATCACCTTACCATTCAGGGTAAACAATTTTATTCACATATATCATTTGTGTAAATAACAGCACCATACTCACCCTAATTTAAGAAATATCAGAGAAACATATATTTTTCATTGTTATGCAAATAGGCTTATTAGTATGCACCCCAAAAAAAAAAAAATCACTTTTATTCCTCTACCACTGTGCCATGCCACTTTACATGAAAGTACACCATTCATAATTTAAGTTGATCGCAGGAAAGTATATTGTTATGCAAATTATCTAATCAATATGCAGTCTGCACCATTAAAAGTGGTCCTGCCATGAGGGTTGGAACTAATGATAAATATGATATTTTGAATATTTTATTTCCAAAAAATGATTTTTTCTGCTCTACACCCCCACCGCTTTAGAAAGTGGTAAAAGAAGAATGAGTTTTCGTCACCTTGATGAGAAAAAATATCAGAACGGGCTTCATGCATATGCGATGACGTCATGTCAGGACTCCTGTAAATAAACGATGCATGGCTGACACATTTTGTGTGTGTACAACATTGAAGTTTCATGACTATAGTGTCAATTATTATCTGCCTTTGTTTTTTAAAATGTGAATATTTTCCAAGTGAATATTACTCAAAATCCCACAGCTTTTTGTTTACATTTCTAATATACTATACATTTTAAAAGTCATTGAGCAATAAAAAGGGCAAGAAAACAAGACGATCCTGGACGTGTTTTGTGCATTTCACATACATGAACCGAGTTTTCGGGCCTTACCAGGTACAGTGTTATATTCAGCTCATGCCAGATTGTTATACCCATTCTGTTTAATTCAAACAATAGCTTGACTGCATCGCTTTCTCTGACATGAAAGTTTTACTGTTTCGCAAGTAATACAAATTCAAATGAGAGGAAGAAAAAAAATTGAATAAGACTCTGTCATATTTGAACTCATAATCTCTCGCTCAAAAGACAATGCAGTAACCAACTGGCCACTAAATCTCTTGTGAGCTTATATGATTTATTTTATATATATAGTGGAATATGATTGAAGGAAGAAAAATCAATAAAATAGAACTGAATTGTAATTAATTGTGTCCATATACCAAGACATCCCTCTAAGCACATCAAAACTTTAAAAATAAATAATTTCTTCAAAAACTTTCAATTTAAGTGCAAAAATGCAAACAGAATTGCGTGAATGAACTATTCAGTTCCTGTTGACTAAACGTCAAGCAACAGAGACTTAAACATTCATAAATAAAACTTTGTATTTCCATTAGACGTAAAAAAAAAAAAGAGGAAGATGTTGTTGCAAACACTTTAAATTGATTGTGTTTAACAAAATATTACTTGTAAAACAGTAAGAATTCCTTGCCGACTACGCAGTACTGTAGGACTGCGTGAGGGTTGTAAGCCTGATATCCTTCTTTCTCGTCTGCAAGCGGTTCAAATTAAAAAGAAACGACATCCCCTTCAATATGAGAATATTCTTTAGCTATTTCCATATCATTTTTATCATAGCTTGAAAATGAAAATGACAAAGTAAGATCTGAACAGCCCGAAAAACATTCGCAATCAGACGCTATTTGTACGTGGTTAGATGTGTGCGATGCATTGTTTTACGGTCAGCATTCCCTGAAATGAAGTAGCAAACTGTTATGATGTCACAAATCCTTTCAACTTTTTTGGACAAGCAATAAATGATCAATTTGTAAGTTCTTTATCATCATGAAAATGGACTAATTTCCAGGATTTTTTGACGGATTATTGAAATTAGGGATAATGAAAAACCTACATCAGGTTAAATCTCTTTTTTTTGCGAGCCATGACAGGACCACTTTAATGCTGTATGCACACACATCCTCCAATCATATACAGTAGTACCAATGCTCTCTACCACTGTGCTAAGTTACATGAATGTACACCCTTCATAGCTTCAGCTATGTTCTCAGGCTAAACATTTTTAAGAAAGTCTATTGCTATGCAAATAATCTAATTAATATGCACAGCACACTTCACCATTAAGTGTGGATTATTCTTTAATTCAAGAGATATCATAGATACAAATATTTTCACTTTTATTAGTATGCACACACAAACCTCCAATCATGCTCATTTGAACTGTACGAATGTCCTCTACCCCTGTGCAAAGTTACATGAATGTACACTATTCATAACTCTAGTTTATATGAGCTCATGTTAAACATTTGTGGACCACCCTCTATGTCTCTTCGTCCTGCAGCTTCGCAGGTTACAAATGATGATCAACTTAATAGTGTGCTATTGATGGGCATTTTTGAATGGAGTTTGTTGTTCTGGTAAGTGTCACGTACACGTACTTTAAAAGACCAATTGAGGAAGTTCCCAATTAAGGTACTTCCCATTCTTCTGTCTTATTGGATACAAATTCCCTTAAAACCAATGTTTGGTTTATGATGAAGTTATAATCAATATGAGTAAAATGGGGCAAATGTCAAGATGTCAATTATAACAAAGGTCACATACTATTTAACCAGAAGGTCAGTTTCACAGAACGGTATAACTTCAATTCTTGAATGCAATTTATAGACCCCAGGGAAGTACTGTTGTACCCAAAACCAATTTTTGTGCAGAATTTTGTATTTATTTGATAAGACTCATCAAAGTTATAACATTCTATGAAATAATCTTAAGATCAATTAGATATTCTAGGAATGACGGTCAAAAAAGAGTCTCACATTCATGATTTTAATCATTTTGCGCAAATTCTGTCTTGTTTAAAAATGGATCAAACCCCTTTTTGAGATATTTTTTTATAGATTTATTTTACTACAATATCAGTAGATATTGACTTATTCATAGCTTGAATAATGGTTAGAAACAACTACATTCCTAGAAAATATAAAGGAAATTCTCTCTAAGGGAAAAACTTGCCATTTGTACTCGGGAAGGGGAGGGGGGGCACTTCCATAATAAAGTAGTAGGTATGTGCAACCCAGGATTTCAAAATTGGACTGCAGTATGAGATATTTTTGCTAACTGCAGTATGACAGTATATGATTTTGATACTTGCAGCACGCAAATAAGTGATTTTGATACCTGCAGTATAAAAATAAGTATGGAAATATGCAAGACCTGCAAAATAAGAGATTAGTTTTTTGATATCCGTACTACGAAAATTTTGAAAAAAAGGCAATTGCTCGGGTGGCACATGTGTATATAAACCTCACATATGAAAGTGCCCCCCCCAGGTTTGTAATACGACCTTGCAAATCTTAACTGTTTATAACAAAAATATAAAAAGAGTTATTTTAGAAAATATATATTGTAAATTTTAGCTTAACATACTGCTTTCCTCTTTTCTTCAAGATTCAGCTGTTCTTTTGCATGTGCTTTTTTTTTTTTTTTTTAACGTAACATTCATTTTTCAAGAATGGTAATTATATTTAATTTATATTGAACATCAAAGAAGCTTCTTAAAGATGTTTGAAAGCAACAGTTGATATCCTGAAGAAATGCAGAATGGACAACTCAAGGAAGGTTGAAATAGCTAGCACGTCTTCTCTGCAACGTTGTTAATTTCTCGACGAGCTTGTCAGGAAGGTCGTCATGTTTGCAAGCTATTCAGACAGTACCTGCTAGCTAGCCAGCTTCTTAATTATGAGCTCTTTTCTGCAAACTATAGACAAGCTCGCTTTTATTACGAGCTCATTTGTAGTGAAACTTACAAGCTCATTTTTTGATACTAGCTTGCTTTTATTATGAGCTTACTTTTCTTACTAGCTCGCTTTTATGACAAGCTCGCTTTTATTATGAGCTCGTTTATTTGCTCGTTTGTCATTTACAAACTAACTTGCATCTTGTTCACAAACGAGCTCGTTCTTCATATACAAACGAACTCGTTCCTAGTGCAAAACATTTCTGAGCTTGTTTTATTACGAGCTCATTTTTATATAACGAGCTTGTTTTGGCAAATTTTGGCAAGGTTCCAATTGGGAGCTAATTTACTAACAAGCTAGTTTCTGAAAAGTATATACGAGCTTACTTTAATTACAAGTTTATTTTAGTGAAAATAACAAGCTTGTTTTTAATACTAGCTCGTTTTTATTACGAGCTCGTTTTTAGTGTAAATAACGAGCTCGTTTTTATTACTAGCTCGTTTTTATTACAAGCTCCACTTTCATTACAAGCTCCTTTTGGCAAAATTTACAAGCTTGTAAAGGTTCCAATTGGGAGCTACTTTTTAAGCTCGTTCTAGCTCACTTTTTGAAGCCTAACAAGTTTAAAACGAGCTCGTCATTTCTGTAAGGGAAAGACCTCTCTTTCTGAGAGATTTTTCATAAGTTTATCTTTCTAAATTATTAGTAGAACATTTAACTTTTTGATAGCTTGAACATTGGTTAGAAACAACTAGATTCCTAGAAAATTTAAAGGAAATTTTCTGCAATTGCCCTATGCGTTATCAATTATTTTCACCAGATTTTGCCAAAATTTGGCCAAAACCATGTCCTCTTGTAACCAAAATCAATTTTTATGCAGAATTTTATATTTATTTGATAAAACTGATGAAGGTTATAACATTATATGAAATAATTTTCAGATCAATTAGAATTTCTAGGAATGAAGGTCAAAAAGAGTCTCACATTCATGATTTTCATAATTTTGCGCAGTCTGTCTTGTTTGAAAATGGATCAAACTTATAATGACCCTCTTTTTTAAAAGATTTTTTTCATAGTTTATTTTGTAACAATATGGATAGATATTGACTTATTCATAGCTTGAATCTTTGATAAAAACAACTAGATTCCTACAACTCTAGATAATATAATGAAAATTTTCTCCAATCGCCCCTACGTTATCAATTATTTTCACCAGATATTAGAAAATTATAACAAAAATATGTTGTGTACCCAAAACCAATTTTTATGCAGAATTTTGTATTTATTTGATAAGGCTGATCAAAGTTAAAACATTATATGAAATAATTTTAAGATAAATTAGTTATTCTAGAAATGAAAGTCAAAAAGATTCTCACATTCATGATTTTAATCATTTTGCACAAAATCTGTCTTGTTTCAAAATGGATCAAACCCCTTTTTGAGAGATTTTTTCATAGATTTATTTTACTACAATCAATATCAGTAGATATTGACTTATTCATAGCTTGAATAATGGTTAGAAACAACTAGATTCCTAGAAAATATAAAGGAAATTCTCTCCAATCACCCCTGCGCTAAGTTTTTACCAGATTTTGCCTAAATATGACCAAAAACATGTCCTGTTGTACCCAAAACCAATCTTTATGCAGAATTCTTATTTATTTCATAAAACTGATGAAATTTATAACATTATCTGAAATAATTTTAAGATCAATTAGATATTCTAAGAATAATTGTCAAAAATGGTCTCACATTCATGATTTTCATAATTTTGCTCAAAGTCTAGTCTTGTTTCAAAATAGATCAAACTTATAATGGCCCCTTTTTGGAGAATTTTTTCATAGATTTATTTTTCTACAATATCAGTAGATATTAATTTATATTATAGCTTGAATATTGGTTAGAAACAACTAGATTCCTAGAAAATAAAAAGGAAATTCTCTGCAATTGCCCCTGCGTTATCAATTATTTTCACCAGATTTTGCCGAAATTTGACCAAAACCATGTCCTGTTGTAACCAAAATCAATTTTTATGCAGAATTTTGTATTTATTTTATAAAACTGATCAAGATTATATCATAACATTATATCAAATAATTTAAAGATTAATTAGATATTCTAGAAATGAAGGTCAAAAAAGAGTCGCACATTCATGATTTTCATAATTTTGCGCAAAGTCTGTCTTGTTTCAAAATGGATCAAACTCATAATGACCCCTCTTTTTGAGAGATTTTTTTCATAGATTTATTTTTTAACAATATGGGTAGATATTGACTTATTCATAGCTTGAATATTGGTTAAAAACAACTAGATTCCTACAACTCTAGAAAATATAATGGAAATTCCTCCAATCGCCCCTGCATTATCAATTATTTTCACCGGATTAAAAAAAACAAAAAAACAAGTCGTCAGTGAAGTACACAAAACCAATTTGTATGCAAAATTTTGTATTTATTTGATAAGACTGATCAAAGTTAAAACATTATATGAAATTATTTTAAAATAAATGAGTTATTCTAGGAATGAGTCAAAAAAGTTTCTCACATTCATGATTTTAATCATTTTGCGCAAAATCTGTCTTGTTTCAAAATGGATCAAACCCCTTTTTGAGAGATTTTTTCATAGATTTATTTTACTACAATATCAGTAGATATTGACTTATTCATAGCTTGAATAATGGTTAGAAACAACTAGATTCCTAGAAAATATAAAGGAAATTCTCTCCAATCACCTCTGCACTAAAGTTTTCACCAGATTTTGCCTAAATATGACCAAAAACATGTCCTGTTGTACCCAAAACAATCTTTATGCAGAATTCTTATTTATTTCATAAAACTGATAAAATTTATAACATTATCTGAAATAATTTTAAGATCAATTAGATATTCTAGGAATAATTGTCAAAAATGGTCTCACATTCATGATTTTCATAATTTTGCTCAAAGTCTGTCTTGTTTCAAAATGGATCAAACTTATTATGACCTTTTTAGAGAATTTTTTCATAGATTTATTTTTCTACAATATCAGTAGATATTGACTTATTCATAGCTTAAACATTGATTAAAAACAACTAAATTTCTAGAAAATATGAAGGAAATTCTCTGTAATCGCCCCTGTGCTATGAATCATTTTCACCAGATTCTGCCCAAATATCACCCACAACATGTCCTGTTGTACCTAAAACCAATTTGTATGCAGAATTGTGTGTTTATTTGATAAGACTGATTAAAGTTATAACATTACATGAAATAATTTGAAGATCAATAAGATATTCTAGGAATGAAAAATGGTCAATAAAGAGTCTCAGATTCATGATCTTTGGTAATGATCTACTGGCAGCATTGGAAAGTTGTCCAAATTGGGGGTATACCTGTCTAATGATGCTGGCAACATCTCTTCTCCACTGATTAGAAAAACCCACATAAGTAATATCGCCTTTCAAGTTATAGAATTTGATCTTGTGCAAGCCTGTACCACTTTTCATGTATTTTCTGTCTAGGAAAATTACATGCTTGATTTAGCAGGAGTTGCTTCTCAACCACAACCACATGTGATAGAAAGGATGTATAGATATTAAACTTGACATGGTACTGCAGGATATCTAATAAAATGACAAGTGTGCTTGATCAATTTGCTTCATGATACAAAATCATTTCCAGTAAATTGTTTGAAGCAAAACAAACAGTAGTCAATCAAGGATGATATTGGTTTTGCTTGTATCTATTTTCACGGCATAGGCAGCACAGTTTACTATTAACCAGGGATTTAGCCAAAAATTTCATGGGGATGCGGCGATCTCTGTGCAAAAAAAGAAACTTTACCTAAATTGTCAACCTTTTTAACGGGTTTGAAATAGGCCTAAGGGAAATTTTTCGAAAAATTGGCTGAATTTTTAGATAATCGTCAATAACATCAACATCAGAAGCCTGAAGGCTTCATGTCATAATCAAGCTGCTACAGTTATTCATCCCAAAAATTGATTTTCAGTAGCAATCGCTCGTAAGTGTTATGGATATTTGAATCACCACTTGCTGACGCCAGCATGAGGGAAAACCCTAACAACGGTGGTTCTCTGGTTAGTCCATTGTCAAGATGCCCCAACAGTGCTTTGTCTAGAAGCTTTGCTATAATAGATCCCTGCTTGAAACCATGGAGCTATTAACTCCATGACAGAAACTTTTTAATTCCTTTTTAACTTCCATAAGTACACTTATAATAAAAAAAAAAAATTTTAGCATATGTTAGTGCAGGCCCCAACTGGTAGTGAAATATTTCTTCTATTAACTTGTTTGTACAACAACTCTATGAAGGCTTGATCTTGCACCGGTTATGATTCTTTAGTAAGAGGGTAGTTACAATTTCATTATTCTACATCTAATTTATTTTACCATTTTGATCTCGATAATAATTCTTGTAACAACGTTTTTTTAGAAGATTCCTATAGGCTACTGACAAATAATTATAAAACAAATTCTAAGCTTAAATTTGAGGGCATTTCTGAAATTTTTCAATGTAGGGCTTTCACTAAGTTTCAACAAATTTGACAGACCTCTGTGGTGTAGTAGTAAGTGCTTTGTCGTCTCACCCGCACATCCCGGGTTTGAATCTTGGTTGGTCTGCAACCAAAGAGTTCACAACTGGTTATCTCAAAGACTGTGGCCATTTTGATATAATGTCCAGCACTGGATGATTTTGGGATGTTAAACCTTGCTATGCTATGTTTAACTTGATGAAAGAATATTTGGCTTAATTACAGAACACCTCGCAACTTAGTGGAGCCGGCTCCACACTCAAAAACTTTACCAAACAATATCGATAAATCCTTTAAGGAAACGCAACTGATATATTTGCCAAATTGAATTATGGGTAGTTCTTAAATCAAAATTTCTGTTATAAGCGTGGAGCCACCAAAGCTGCTTCAGGATGCATTTATGAAATTATTAAGAATTTCCATCACAAGCATGGAGCCGCGGAGCCACTTCCGGGTAAATTCATCAGATTATGAATGGGCCTTTGAATATTTCAAATCATGATCATTCATGAGCAACACAGGACAATTGCTTACTATGCTATCATTCTGTGTTCTGTATCCATGTAAGGTATTTCATTTATGAGATTAATTAAGATTATTAAGTTAAAAAAAATTAAAAAATTATAACAAAAATATATATATATATATATATATATATTTTCTCATAAGGGCAGGGCGGACCCAAGAGGAGCAGGGCAGACCCGCAGGAGGAAGGATGGGCCCCACAGAGGGGCAGGGTGGGCCGCCCTGTAAAACAGCAAAGCTAGGGGTCTGGAACTTTTCCATTGGGGGTGGTCGCCCTTCCGCCCCGAAATCTGTGCCTGTGTCAGATTTACACCCGAGGTGTGTTTATCCTGTTGCATGTATGTCTTTCAATTTTATTGATGCGAAAACATTAGGTGTGTATGGGTAGTGTCGGGACTTGTGTGCTTATAATTAATGTGTTTCAAATTATCATATACCCTGAATACAGAATGATACTTGCTGCCGTGCATATTTTAGGTCATTATACAAATAACGAACACGGGCTGCCCTCCGCCATCCCACCCCCCTCCCCCAGGTGGTGTAACTTGACTTCGAGCTCTGGTGTAAGACAATTTTGCCCACCCAAAATTTCTAATTGTCGGACTTATTTATAAATAGATAAACGATATACACTGTGTCTAAAATCACATCACACAATAAAGTCTTAGATAAGCATTTGGGCCACCAACATTTCTTCTAAAAATTGAGTAAAATACCATTAAACATATTCAGGTCAAAAAGCTGTGAAGGGGATCAAAAATATTGAAGAGCAAAAAGAAATGCTATCACCCATTTCAAAGCACTTTTTTCTCCAAGATATTCATTCCTTATCTATTTTGGGCTAAATTTCAGGTTTTGGCGGGGGCTCCTTACATGCTGTACTGGCTGAGAACATTTTTGTCCTACGCTGAACAAAGCCTCCACTGGAAATTATCCTTCGTACATTCCCCAGGTCCAACTTCAAACAATTTAATCCTTAACAATAGGAAGTCGGAAAATACATAATTAGTTGTTAGCCAATATTGCTGCAATTTCCTTAGCTTCTGTCTTTTTTTAGCTCAACATCCCTTTAATGGATTTTGAGCTTAGCCATTCGCAAGCCAAAATCCAAATTTTCGTTCAGATACGTTCGGATTTTTGCAGCGTTTATTCTTAAGCGTTTATTCAACATTTTCCTGCGTTGTCATGTTTGCATCACATATATCGTCGATTCATGTATAATTTAAAAAGAATTTGCATTCCAAATCTCACTATAAATTACTCCAAAAATCGGTTTTCGCTGGGTGCTGACCGCATGATGAATTTAGCATAAAAATAACATAGGACTCGGAAGGGCCAGCGAAGATATCCGGAGGATAGAGAATGCTGTTTTTATGTGCCAATTGGGTTTTAATATTCCGTTTGGGATTTCTCTCACACTGTAGCCAAATTTGGGGTATCACTTGTAGTTGATAGGTCATTCGGGCTATAAATTACGTTTCAAAACTAAAGCTTTCAAACTAGAATAGCTTTATGTGCTATATATCCAAATAATACAATTGAATAACACAGACTATACAATTTTAGTGCCTTTAATATTACCAGAGTGTGAATAACCAGGAAACTTAAAGAGACAGCTCGCTGCAGTAATTCTATCTGGTTCTTAACAACAGCACAATAAGTTCTTTTGTTTGCGTACAGGAAAGTCTTATAATTGAATGATGCGTAACGAATAGGTTATTAGCCTCATTGAACAATCTAAATGAGGAAACGAATCTTCGTTTGTTCCGCTGCTCGTTTTTTGATCTACCTGAAAACGTCCCGGTCTGTGCTTCTTGGTATTCAAGTAATCTCGTTTGTTTGGGTTGTTTTCGGCCTTGGCAAAAAATATATTAATAGATTTGACATATGATGTAAATAACATACTCTAGCATGAGAATGTAACATTTTATTTTGTTTATACTTTCTTTTGCAGACGGTCTGAATGTACAGCTTATTGTCTGTAATTTGCAGTATTTGATATTCTTCTGTTGTATCGTTATAAATACGTGCTTTCAATGTTAGAAGATTTTGTTCAATTATTGGTAAATATGTGAATTTTAGTATTCCTGAAATCGATTGGGCCACCAATTGCCTCATTTTTGATATGAACTGTCCTTACGCTCAGCATGATACGGTAAGAGGATGATATGGTAAGAGGATGATACAGTTACAGGATGTAGCAAAAGCATTGATGGTAACTTCCGTTTTCTTTGAAATGAAAACGTGCAATTTTAAAGAATGTGAAAAGATCTTTCAAACATACTTATTAAAGTGCTTATTTTGCAAAAAAATTAAAAAACTTCTACAATATTGAGCATTATATAAATATTATTTACGAAATTCAGAAATAATCTGAAAATCCCTTCCCAAATATATTTTTGCTTCAAGTACATAATATTCTATCTTTTCAAATCAATTTCTGTTGCATAACTGCATACCTATGTAAAATTTTACTAGATACTTTTCTTTAAAAAATTCATAAATTTGGGGACTCTTTAAAATCATTCTTTTTTTTTTTTTGACTAAGTTACATGCATGGAAACGATGCCATAATTATTAATGCAATTTCATCTTACATAAAGAGTTTCATAATCATTATCTGATTTTATTTCTAATAACATTACAGTACTCATGGGCGTAAGAGCTCAACTTTATTTAGAGGGTGACGAAATATTGCCAGGAAATTTTGCTTCACTGGCATCTGAAAATTTTGAAAAGCAAAAAAAAAACAAATAATTCAATCATTCCATAAATAAATCAATGTATTTTATCATTTAAAAACCGGAACAAAATAAAAAATTGTCACACTTATTTTCGCAATTCAAATTTTATTCAGTTTTCAATTGTAAATAATGCAGCATTATCATAACATGTATGCACGATAGAACACATTGTTCATTCAGTGTGAATCATAAGATCATGTTCATAAATATAGTATATAATGTGAAATTCCCAACATGTGCAGTTTTAAAAACACAGGGCGTTATCCATAGTGTACATACAGGGTTGTATGTAAGGAGATATGATCATTATTGATACAAGAAATTAAAGGTCGAGCTTCAGCATCATTGATGGGCGATTCCATATGTGTCGTATGCTGGACATTCAGACACAATTTCCTTGAGAATTGGGCAGAAAGGCCAATCAACTAGAAGCCTCTGGCCCCAGGGCTCTGACTATACCTAAAGTGCATTATAGTAACTATACTGCAGTGTACTGCACTGTTGTTATATGATAGCTGCTAATAATCTTTGTATCACAGTATTTATTGTAAATAATGTTTAAAATGATAACAGAGGTAATGATCAATAAAATGTATCAATTAACTTTAATGTCGTTTGTGTGTAACATGATTTTTTATACCCCATTAATAATGCCAATTTTACCCCTTTGTCAGTCTGGGTCCGAAAGGCATGAAACAGGTCCCGATGTCACAAGGCAGTCACGTAAAAACAGTTGTGAAAAAGGCTGTGTCGACATGTCAGTCCAGCTATATGCCCATATTTGCTCATGATTTCTAATTTATAGTTATGATTTCAATTTTCTTTCATATAAAGAGAAAAGAAATTTGTCTGATAGTTCTAAAACAGATATATTTAGCCTCTAAATGCATCATCTTATGGTGTGATGCTAGCTATCGTATACTTGACCAATTGTTGCTGATTTGCATATAACCTATGGCGGGAAAATCTTACAGTTAAGATCCCATCCACTTGATACTCAACATTTCTTTGAAACAGTAACCATGGCCAGGCCTTGGCTCCTATTTAAAATATATATATATATAGTTCAACCAAAAAAATCCTTATAAATCATGCATACAGTACCTCAATAATCATTCTTGCTATGTTTTACATTAAATACATGTAGGCCCAGTTTGTGCATCGCGGTGGCATTTTCTACTATACTTAAGCCACCAAAGGTTCCCGCCCTATAGCCTTATATGATATTCGTCTTCTTCAATGCGTTATAAAACTGCATGATTTACGGGAGTGTACTAATATGGCAGAAAAGAAAATTCCCACTAATAAAAAGTAAGTGTCCCACTCCCCACCAAATTTGTATTTTCTTCTTTAAAATGAAAAAGTATAAAAGAAAAGTGTATTATTTGCAATTTCTGTATGGATGATATGATACATGATTGAATACATCAGGATTGAAAATCAACTGAAATATTTGTATTCCGTACTTAAAGAATTTCAGGGGTCGAGCAAGCCTATTTATTTGAAAGAGAACTTTAAGAGAAAGAAAATACCGTATTTTCTCTAATAAACGCCCCCGGGGCGTTGCATTTGGAAAACAGGGGGGCGTTTATTCGAGGGTAAAGTATGAAGAAAAAAATGTAACTTACAAAAGAACGGCAATTTCTTTTAGGCCTATAATATTAATTTTTTTTAAGCGATTTTTGTGTTTTTAGCATTATTGTGCATGGATTATTAATAGAATATACTCTTTGCATATTTTCCACTTGATTACGTTCGACTTACAGCCTTTTCAAGTCACATTCGGTAAGTAAAACGTACATTGTTACATCCTGAAAGTATGAAAAATGACGGGGAGCGTTTATTAGAGAAAATATGGTAGTGAGGAAAGCATTCAAAAATCTTATTCTGTTAAGGAGATATCTTAAGTTTAAAGTGGTATCATTTACGTAGAAACTACTGAAATCAGACTAATTGTGATGTCATAGCCTCAGATTCCTTAAAGTCTTTATGATTCTATCATGTTTTGTACTGCAATTTTGTGGCTTAAAAACCAATGAATATGTCAGGAAAGTAGTAGAACAAAATATAGTATGGGTAATTATAATTTACCACCTGAAGAAAATTTGAGGAAAAATAATTCAAATAGTAAAACAGTTTAATAATAAATTTTCTTTAAAATACCTCATTTCTTAAACTTCCCTAGTAGACTTACTACTGTGCACCAGTCATTTCTACACAGATAAGACTGAAGTTTAAACTTTGAATATCTCCTTAACGGAATAAGACTTTGAATGCTTTCTTCACCTTTTTGTTTTGTTTAAACTCCTCTTTCATATACAATAAACTTCCTTGACCACTCAACTAAATCCTTTAAACCGGACCTTGTTTCAGCAAGGATAAAAACATTTTTGTTTACAACATATGGCACGCACCCAAGCAAAAGCAATTCTTTGGCACTCTGCAGATAAGTTCAACATTGATTTTTTTTTTACAACATATGGCACGCACCCAAGCAAAAGCAATTCTTTGGCACTCTGCAAATAAGTTCAACATTGATTTGAAACATTTAACAATAAAAAACAATATTTTTGGTCATTCAGAATCGTATAAAACAGCATAACACATCTGTATTTTAACATTCTGTTTGTACTTTCTACTTGTGAAATTAATTATGCAGAGCAGAATGCAGAGATATTATTATTAATTTATGCATACCAACAGACTATCACCTAACGGGTCCACAAAAAAACATATATAAACTCGCCCCACTTCGAACCAATCAAATTATTTGAGCTTGTACCCTCAAGCAAATAACACGTGGTATGGGTCAATTACATAAAACACATGATTGGAATAGAAGATTCCATTGCCCGAATGGAAGATACCATGCTCCAAGGCTACTATGAGTAAACAATTACATACATTTTTCAAAACAAATTGCATGAAAACTTTTGTTCTTTTTAAATCTGAACAATTTTGACTGGGACTGTTGTTCAAAGGTTTATTATACACATGAAAATGAGATAAGGGGAAGGAATACAAACTTTTTGAGGGAATGAATGGTCGTTTTCACTTATGAAATGTGAATCATACCAGCTTGGTTTGATTCACAAACCAAGCTGGTGATAGCACGGGGATAATTTATCTACCTTTAACAGTACATAAATTGTTATTCCATAACGATCACGCAATTAATTCACCCTCCAGCTAAACATGCTTTTTATAGCGACAATTTTCCACGGCAGAAGCGGCT
This sequence comes from Chiridota heheva, assembly GCA_020152595.1. Classification (NCBI taxonomy): domain Eukaryota; kingdom Metazoa; phylum Echinodermata; class Holothuroidea; order Apodida; family Chiridotidae; genus Chiridota; species Chiridota heheva. The sequence goes on from JAIGNY010000508.1 coordinate 24,389, forward strand.
AAATTCAAACTTAAAACTAGACATCAATGATGTTATAGCTCAACCCATTACAATGCAAGAAGAATTGATTGCTTTCACTAATTTAATTTTTGTCATATGTACTTTTATGATGTTTTTAAAGTTTGATTTGAGCTGCATTCCATTTGTGGGCAATTATTCATCATGTTAAAAATTCAAGAGTTTCAACTTTCCCGTATGAGTTGTATTCAGTTTGTTTGTTTGGGTGTAATGGCACCTTAACAGTCAGGTCATATGTGCCAAACGAGGTTAGTTGTGAATGACTGTCAGATTGGTTCTCAGTAATGACTTAGTTTTGCGGTGGATGCATAAGGTTCATGTTATAGCGATGTCTGAAAAATTATGCTTCTAACAAAAGCTATGTGACATTCAATGCATGGCGCCATCATGTCTCACTTGATTATTGACGTTGGCGAGGTCATAGGTAAATTCCACCACAACATATAGTTAGAAAATACATTTTGCAAACATAACAAAATGTGTAACATTTACACATTAATCTTCATAAATGTTAAATAAATTTCATTTGGCCGGTACTGGAAAAAGATTACTAACCAAACATGTTTCAAAACGGCCAAATATGTCATAATTAGCCGGTAATCGGCCAAACTAGCAGCTAAGGTTGTGACAGTTAGCATTTTTTCATAAATGTACAGCTGTCACCATTACGGTCCATAACCGTTTAACCGTAAGGCCAGTTGTCATAAGTCGACGCCCTTTTAACGCAAGTATAAAGCGAAATCTTCGTCAGGTTCTTAACAATTATCTACCTACTGTGGTGTAGCGGTTATCATACATGTCTACAGACCACGAGGTCCTGGGTTCAAGCCTGGATTGGGTAGACACGCCAGTGCACCACAACTGGTTATCAAAGGCCGTGGACATTGACTTTGTTGTCGATGTTATGTCTGTCCGTACGTCGTACCTGTGTTCTCGTCCGGATCGTATTAAGCGTTTCGTGATAGCATTGTTACTATCATAAGCGATTACGCAGGTGACAACCCCGTCATTGTAATTGTGTGTTTACTCGTCGTCGTCGGTTTTTATTAATAGACCTTCCATAGCAACCCATGCTAATCCACCGCGTGAAAGACGCTACCGTTATATTCACTATGTAATGTGCAAACATGCACTTCCTGCTTCTCGTATGAGTGTGTGAAAGTCAAGTTGACATGTACGATCGTTACTTAAATATTGATATCTGGTGTTTTTATTCTTACATAAATAGTTCTTAAATAAATAAATAATTATCCCGATAAAAAAATCATATAATTCATGTACTTTCTTTGTCAAATACTGTTAAAAAATCTTGTTTAATGAGGAACGAAACATAACATAGAAATCATGCTGCCAAATTTGTTTGTGACTTCAAAGAAACATACATATGAAATATAATGGAATTTCGTTTTAAAGTTATGCCCCTAATTGTCTTTCATTTGACTTTTTACCATAATTGATGAAGAAATTACTATTTTTCCCCTTTAACTTGACAAAAAATCTTCGTATTTCCAAACATCCACGTGGAAATAATTTATTTAAAACTACCTACCTGGTATATGCAAGACCACACATTTTATCATACCTCTAGCCGCGAAGAAGAAATTTCATTGTACAATGGGATTAAAAGTGGAAAACTTGTAAGTATATCTCAAATCCTTTCTTAAAAGTACATACTTTTGGTTATTTTTTCTTTAAAATAGTTCTTTACACTTGTCTGTATATTATTATTAAAAAAAAAAAAATATCAGTTGAATGTGTACTTTATTAAGCATAAACATAACGTCCTATTATATTCAGTAGTCATGGTAGTACCTTCCATGAGGGTGGAGGAGGGTGGAGGGGGAGGGTGGAGGGTGGGGAGGTGGAGGGTGGGGAGGTGGAGGGTGGGGGGAGGGAGAGGGTGTAAGGAAAGGGTGGAGGGAGGGTGGAGGGTTGAGAGGGAGGGTGGAGGGGAGGGTGGAGGGTTGACAGGAAGGGTGGAGGGGAGGGGAAGGGTGGAGAGAAGGGTGGAGGGGGGGTGGAGGGGAGAATGGAGCGGTAGGGTGGAATGGGAGGGTGGAGGGGGGAGGGTGGAGCGGTAGGGTGAAACGGGAGGGTAAAGGGAGAGGATGGAGGGGAGGATGGGGGTAGGGGAAGGGGAGGGGAGAGTGGAGCAGGAGGGTGAAGGGAGAGGGTGAAGGGGAGGGTGGAGGGGAGGGAGGGTGGAGCAGGAGGGTGGAGGGGGAGGGTGGATCGGGAGGGTGGATCGGGAGGGTGGATCGGGAGGGTGGATCGGGAGGGTGGAGTGGGAGGGTGGAGGGTAAGGGTATGGGGAGGGGAGAAACAGCGTTGGGCAGAGGCGGTTGTGGCTACAGGGAATGGGATGGTAAATTTCGTCCAACGTATCTTTTTTTATTGGTATTTCCTGTCCCCAGTAGGCAAATAGACTAAAATATTGGATGGGATCAATAGCTAAATACAAGTGTAACTGCCACGGTCGTGTGGAGAGCAATTTTATTTATACAACAGGAGACAAAGAAAATTGTTAAATAAGGTAGAGAGGGGGAATACCCCCATTGTGGGAGTATTCCTCATAATGTGGGGAACACAGAGGGTAGGCCTATAAATGTTGTATTTATATATCGTTTTGTCAGTTTGTAGTAGTTGCTGCTGTAGGATATTGTGTAACTTCTTTCTGGGACGTACAACATAAACTTCAAAATTATCATGCTACGTCGGAGTTCTTACTCACAAAGTGGGGACAGGCTTAACGCACCACACCCTAACACACATCTGAGGCTAACATGTTTTTAAAACACATTTTTATTTCAATATTGGGTATATAGTGGTGCGTGGCCAGGGGGCAGGGGAGACTTTCCAATAATTACGGCCCTTAGTGTTTAATAATGGTAATCCCAGGGTCATACAAGCAAGAATATGTCTCCTTTGATTTAGGTAAACAATTTGAATAGAAGAAAAATCTTTTTGATTCCTATGCCAGACATGACAGTATCTGAAATGCGAGGAACAAGAAATAATTTTTTTAAATCACGAGAACTAAAAAAAAAAAGAAGCTTATTAAAGTAAACATAAAGCAAATGAAAAATAAGAAACTACTGTTGCATGCTTAACAGTAAAGAAATAAAATAGATAATACAAGGATAAACTATACTTATCTCACTAAAAAGAAAGAAACGAGAGAAAATACTTAATACTTCTTTAAAAATAATAATAACGCACCTGATTTCATGGCCCTCGGTATTCGCGAACTTAGGGCTGGGTATATGCAGCATACTACCTCTTTTATTTAAGAAGTGACAGTTAAAAAAATATGCTTCTAACAAAAGTTGTAAGCCGTTTTGTATTAATTTTAATGTAGGAGTTAATGGAGGTTTCCACTATGTAACGGTCAATTACCGACGTTACCGGAGAGCAAAGGTCACTTTGAGAGCAGCATATTCTGCAACGATACATTTTAAAAACAAAATTACGAACATTAGCAACCATCTACATGTATTAAAAAAAAAAATGTTAGGCTATGACGTTTGCATGTTTGATTTTTTCTGCATAGGACTTCCAATTTGTTTAGTTTTAGTTTCGCTACGGAAAAAGCGTACTGCCGTGATTCCCGTGATACATATTCCCCTACTTTTTAAGTATAGGCCTATAAAATAAAATAAATAAAAATAATACACAATTGGGGATTGTTTGAGTTTCAATTCGTATCTTATGACCCCAAGTTTGGATAAGAAGCCAAGCATGCTCCTTCACGTTGAAGATGTGAATTTACGGCCCTGAAGTGTCAACAATTCATTGTATGAAAATGCTTTTCTGCATCTCATCCACCTCATGCCATCTCAGAATTCAATTGTCTTATCAGGGGTGGCGGAGCATTCAAAATATTGGGGGATTTAATGAGATAAGGTGACATGTGATACGTTCACCTAAAATTATTAGGCTGAAGCCCGCACATCCCCCTTCCCAGCTCCGCCGCCTCTGTCGATTTCAAGTCATCATTGATGATAGGACCTAAATAAAAACCTTGATATGAACGCATAATGTAAGTTTCGCGTAACTAGCATGGCTACTTTAATATGAAATTAAAATTGGTTCTTCCCCGTTTTTCTGTTTGTTCAAACTTAAGGAAACACTTGATAATTATATTTAACATTCATCCTATCCATGTAATGATAATCATCGGGATTACGTAATTCCCCTTTGATGTCGCTACTGCTACGAGATAAATCTGGGTCACTGCCAAAATGCGTTTAGAGCAGTGATGCGGTCCAATTTGCTGCACCGTATAATTTAGTGCACTTGGAATAGCTTTTTGAATGATTTAGCCAATGTATTTTCACCCAAATCAGCACTAATGGGGCTGTTGTACAGCAATAAATATTCAAGTGTTTGAAGTTTTTCCCCCCAAAACCGAGAATGATTGTTTGTTGTCCGTAACTACTAATGTTGAGAGACGCTATAGCGACCACGTGTGACTTCCGCAATTAGGGATAACAAATCACACGGCGTGAGAATATTACCGAGTTTTGAGCATGAGCAGGCTATTACCGCATTAATTTATGTCAACACGTACTGATTTTGTGATTCGTAATCCAAGCAACAACTCCCTGGTAATTCGGTCGTAAAAACAATAACAATACCCAGGCAAACATTTAATCCGTCCGTAAATACAATTATTAGTTTTGAAATATTTGTTACTCTTTGAAGTAAATGTTAAAAGACACGAATTAATCTGTAATTTTATCACAATTGATGTGAAACGAGAATTTCTTCAACGTTTTCACTGCACATTAGAACTCTTAAAAGCTGGGATACTCTCAACGATACGCTAAAGGACATCGATGCGTATGAATTTTGATTTCTTTGCATCGCTACCGTGGTTTGATTCATGACTTGTGTGTTTCTAACCTTTAACGCAAATTCTTCTGGGCCAACTTTAGGAACAGGTAGATTGGAAAAGAATTAAGTTGTTGTCTCCATATTTCATAGGAAAGAAGGGACGGGCCCAAATTTCCTAGCGGACTGTTTTTACTATGAGGGGGGAACAAATTTACTGGATGGCTACGGCTTAATTGTCTAGGGGCCCACATTTCCTAGGAAATAAGAGCCGGGGCCAAAATTTACTGGGGGTAGAATTTACTTTTACACCGATCAGTGGTTGGGTGATGTGTATTGTGATTTGATAATAAATGGATATAGGCGGAAATTTCTTGTGTGTATTTGTGGGTTATGTTAATGAGTGCTAGCCTGGGCCTAGCGCCTTCCTCATGAGCACAAGCTAGCTACATTCCATGCATCCCATCCCAAGTACCGTGGAAATAATTAGTGATATGCATATGGCCCCGGGTGAAAAATGTGAAGGCAATGACATAGCGGGTAAAGATTGAAATGATAAGGTTGGTTAGATGGTTTCGTAAATTAATGCGAACTTGAAAAAGCAAACATAAAAATTGAATTAACATTCGTTTACACGTAGCATGATTTCCTAAACGGTTAAACGTCACAACCTTATTAGCAGCCCTGGGATGCCCCATTGAATACTACCGTACCCAGCGATGATTCTTCCACGTGTCCACGAAAACTTATAGGTTTGGAAACAAACTTTTATTTCTGGCAATCTGCTGCCCATACGGCAAATTACGGCTCACGCAATGCCGCTGCGTTCACCAACCCAACAAAACTTTATCCTTAACGTTAGTGGATTTAAGTATATAAATGGCAACTCCCTGGTATAACACTCTAGCCCTGCGATGCAATGTAGCACAAGCCTTACTGACACTTGAGACTTGCTATACGACAAGCGAAAATGATCAAACAACAACTTCACATGTTATCTTCTAGGCTATGTCATAACTTATTATACAACTCGGTAATCCAATCCGATACAGCGTGACCTGAATAAGATTACGAGAATTTGAATATTCATAGCAGAATGTACGAATTCTGATTGGAAAATACTGCGATATGATTAAACATATATGTCCATACAAGTAACTTATAAACATGCATGTATACCAACTGACCAATACCATGGCCCGGAGCGGTACCGGTACGAAACGCGAATAGGATAGAGCTATTTTTAGCGAAATTACGCATGAAATCTAACACTTTGTTAAAACCTTTCGAGAGCTCTAATTAAAAAAATACATGGAATATCTCTTAACTGAATACAAGCTTAAATTCCGATACAAAAATCTCGCTTAAGCCAGAATCTCAAGAGCAAAACTGTAAAAACCTAGGAGGAGATGCATTTTTAAGCAAAAGTTAGTACAGGCACATATGAGAGGTCACGTACGATTTGATAATCTCCACTCATACACTCTGTGTATGGGTGGAGCTAAAAACCTTTTGAAATGATACAATCCTTGAAAACCCATTCATTATTCATGTAACTATGACAATACGTGAATCTAGGGTCATTCACGAAGTTTCATATGTATCCAGGGGCCCATACACATTGAATAATGTGTTGTAAATTGTAGCATGGAGATACCACTTTAGAAAGTGGTACCTCCATGCAGGGATACTGTTATAGCAGTATCCCTGCTCCATGCTTGTACTAGCCTTATACAGTACATGAAAAGGGTCAGTCAGTACAGTAGGGCGTGGTTGGGTGTGAATTTATAAATGGTCTCGTAATACTTGGCTTGCGATTTGCGACATATTTGTTGGGATTTATAATGGATTCTTAAGTATTTTAAAAGACAAAAGGACTCAGGAGAGACTCAACATAATTTTAAATAAAGGAATTATGAAGAAATGAAGGTAAATTTGTTGCGGTCAAGGAAATATTAGCTCGGAAAGAAGAAGCAAATACATAACTTCATTAAACCTGTTATTATTACAGGTACATTATGACTATCCATTTCTAAACATTCTCAATCGTATATTGATCGAATCTTCATCAAATGATACTACAAAAAACATGTTGACACAAAGCATGAAGTTTTTTTTCATTGAAATAAAACAGATTTTTACCATCTTTTGGCAATTTATTTTCAGTGATTTGGCTATTTTCAGTACTTCAAGTTTTTCATAAAATATGAATCAGCACGAAACCGTTTTTAGTCTCAAAACCGTGCAAGCCTAATTAAGATTCAGCCTAAAGTGTTTTTGTTACCCAGTTTTCACACCTCTGAGCAGCTGTAAGTCAAAGTAATTTTGCAATTGATGCCCACTGGTAAGTCAGTGGTCAGACCGTCAGGGTCATGTCCAGCAGGTGCATGCGGCATAAAGCTATTAAGCTGACAGAGCTGTTAGAACAAGAAACACTCATGTTTTAAAAGTAATTGGACAGGCACAAGTATACCATCAGCTTAATTTGTTTACAATTACTGAAAACTATATCAAAACATTATTCTAATATTTTAAACGATGGTCTTTGCAAATATAGGAATAATAATATATAGCACTTGGACATGCAGTTGAAACAACAAACCTGTCTACTGTAAAATTTGTGCCCTTAATTTTATTGTAACCGTCTGGTGCATAGTTCCATTCAATCTCCACCACACCGATGTAAAACACTCTTTCCAGTGAAACTGATCTTGCTGGGAGCAAGAACACCACCACAAATGACAAGAATTGAAGCTTCATAATTGGATACTCAGGTTCTGTGTGAGAAAAGAAAATACTATAATGATGTACATTCATCAATTAATAAAATGCCTAAGGGTAGGAGTCTCTCAGCAGATCTCAGTTTGTGAAATTTGAAGAAAAAATACTTATATATTTTGAGTTATAGCTGATTTATGCTAAATTTGAGATGTATAACTTATAACTTGACGGACAATACAAAATCTTTGTATTTTGTTTTTCTTTTTACTTTGCCTAATCCCAGAAATATGATGGAAAAGTCTATTAGTCCAAAACATTCCGTCAGAATTTTCTGCACCACTACAAATAATTATGAAAGACCTATTTACAAAGCAAATAAGGATTTCAGGGCCATATTACAAGTAAAAATGTATCAAAAAAAGTTCCTTTTGTATACCCCCCCCCCCCCCCAACTAAGGATTTCTTAAAAAGGGAAGTGAAGGATTTAAAAGAATACATTAAGGTCACCTAGTACAGTAAGCAGAAACCGATGCTGTTGTAATTTCACAAGTGTTGTAATCCCACAATTTCAAGCAGATACACACAACACTAATATCACCTTCATCCACATAAAAATGCAAATGACACAGATTGTCAAAAAAAACCACATGTGATTAGATCTAAACATGGTGGACTGATTCATCTTCAAACAGAGGTATACAAATCAAAGTGCTAATAATACAAATCCCCACCGGCACACAAAAAAATATACTTATATCACTTTAAAGGATTAGTTCAGTGGTCAAGCATATTTATCTTATATGAAAGAGGACTTTAAAAGAAACAAAATGGTGTAGAAAGCATTGAAAAATCTTATTCTGTTAAAGGAGATATTTAAGTTTAAAATTTGGTATCATTTGTGTAGAACTTGAAGTACTGAAATCAGACTAGTTGTGATGTCATAGCCTCAGATTCCTCAGTCTTTATGTTTGTTTGTTTGATGAGGGCTTAATGGCACCACGACAACGAGGGTCAAATTGTGCCTGAATTCTTTATGTATAATTTGCCCTGCGATTTTGTGGCATAGAAACCATGGGATATGTCAAAAAATAGTAAAACTGAATCTAGGAAGGGTATTTATAATATACTACCTGAAGAAAGTTTGAGGGAAAATAATTTAAATAGTGAAAACACTAAATAAACTTTCTTTAAAATACATAAAGACTTTGAGGAATCTGAGGCTGTGACATCACAACTAGTTTGATTTCAGTCATTTCTATAGAAATGTAACCAAACTTTAAACTTGAATATCTCCTTAATAGAATAATATTTTTCAATGCTTTCCTCACCATTTTGTTTCTTTTGAAGTCCTTTCATATGAACTAATCCTTTAATGGAATAAGATTTTGCAATGCTTTCTTTACCATTTTGTTTCTTTTAAAGTCCTCTTTCATATAAGATGGACATGCTTGACCACTGAAGTAATCCTTTTAAGATGGACATGCTTGACCCCTGAACTAATCCTAAGATGGAAATGCTTAAGCACTGAACTAATCCTTCTAAGATGGACATGATTGACCACTGAACTAATCCTTCTAAGATAGACATGCTTGACCACTGAACTAATCCTTCTAAGATGGACATGCTTAACTCCTGAACTAATCTTCTAAGATGGACATGCTTGACCACTAAACTAATTCTTTTAAGATGGACATGCTTGACCTCTGAACTAATCCTTCTAAGATGGACATGCTTAACCCCTGAACTAATTCTTCCAAGATGGACATGCTCAACCCCTGAACTAATCTTCTAAGATGGACATGCTTGACCACTGAACTAATCCCTCTAAGATGGACATGCTTAACCACTGAAATAATCCTTCTAAGATGGACATGCTTAACCCCTGAACTAATCCTTCTAAGATGGACATGCTTGACCAAAGAACTATTTTTCTAAGATGGACATGCATAACCACTGAAATAATCCTTCTAAGATGGACATGCTTAACCCCTGAACTAATCCTTCTAAGATGGACATGCTTGACCACTGAACTAATCCTTCTAAGATGGACATGCTTGACCACTGAGCTAATCCTTCTAATATGGACATGCTTAACCCCTGAACTGATCCTTCTAAGATGGACATGCTTGACCACTGAACTTGTTCTTCTAAGATGGACATGCTTAACCACTTAAATAATCCTTCTAAGATGGACATGCTTAACCCCTGAAGTAATCCTTCTAAGATGGACATGCTTGACCACTGATACAATCCTTTAAGTCCTCTTTCATATAAGATGGACTTGCTTGACCACTTAACAAATCCGTTAACACACACTTTCCTCCCAAAATTGTTTGCCAACAAACCAATCATTTCAGCACATACACTTTTCTCAACTTCCAAAAGATAAACAAAACAATTTGTGTTCATTGTTCTGTAACATTAGACAAAACAGACTTGTTTCAAGCATGGAGATACTATTTGGGTATCTCCATGTTTCAAGCCACCTAGCTATGGATGAATGAACTTGATAGTCTCATGTTACTCTGTCTAAAAATTACAGTAATAAACTAGAATATTAGCACTCTCTAGGGCACATACCTCCACCCCATTGCAATTCCAACATGCCTAGAATAATTTTAGAGCATTTCATCCCCATACCCAATATAATCTACCTCAGAAATCTCAGGAGAAGTCCTAGTCCCACCAACAATCATCCAAAATATTTTGATCTGTAAGCAACCTTTGCAATCTGAACGCTTTAAGATTATCGGAATATTATCTTCTGGCTGGATTTCTTCCAAGGCCTTACTACTGTTTTCAGTTTTATTCAAGTGAAGCATCAGGTGTGTTTGGATCTTCATTCAGAGCACAAAGTCATTGTGCAGCACATTCCATTGGAAGTTTCAATTTAAGTCTTGACAACTTAGTCTTGACAGATCCCATCCTAAAACATCCCCACCCCTCAATTTGTGCCCTTCCCATGTTTCTGATAGTCCCAAATTGTAATCACTTCATCATGAAACAGTAACAAAACCACACACCAAACTTAATCAAAATTCAATCACCAGTTCTGGAGATATCTTGATGACAAACAAACTCACCTAAAAATGTCCCCACCCTTCCATTTTTACCCTTCCCCCTATTCCAATATGTCTAAAATTGTAATCACTTCTTCCATAAGCAGTAACAAAACCACACACCAAATTTAATCCATGACCAATCATCAGTTCTGGAGATATCTTGATGACAATTAAAAACACAAACAAATAGAGGCAAAAACATGTCTCCACCCCCATAAATTGGCACACTTTCCTTGTTCCAATATGTCCCAAATTTTACCCACTTCTTCCATAAGCAGTAACAAAACCACACACCAAATTTAATCCAAATCCAATCACCAGTTCTTGAAATATGTTGATGATGGACAAACAGACAAACAGGGTGGGGAAAAGATGCCCCCCCCCCCCTCCACCCTATTTGCACCCTTCTGCTGTTCCAATACGACACAAATTGTTATTATCACTTCTTCCTTAAGCAGTAACAAAACAACACACTTTAATCCAAATAAATTTATCAGTTTATATTTTAATGACAAACTGACAACAAACAAAACAAACAAATTTACAGAGAGGGGAAAATATAACCTCTATCCAACTTTGTTGGCGGATGTAACCCTTCTGTTGTTCCAACATGACACAAATTGTTATTAACACTTCTTCCTTAAGCAGTAACAAAACAACACACTTTAATCCAAATAAATTTATCAGTTTATATTTCAATGACAAACTGACAAACAAACAAAACAAACAAATTTACAGAAAGGGGAGAATATAACCTCTGTCCAACTTCGTTGGCGGATGTAACAATGACAGATAACACTTACATCACATGACTTCTGGTGATTTAACAAATTGACAGCCAAGTTATTAGGATATGAATTGGAATAATGAAAGAGTTTAGTGATATTTTGTGCTACAAGTATAGAAATATGTCAAGTATGACCATAGAAAACATAAGGCGCATTACAAGAAGCCATAAAGAAATATGTCAAGTATAACCATAGAAAACATAGGGCGCATTTAGCCATAAAAAGGTTACATGTCAAATTTTGAACAAATTCACATATATGGTTGGGAGTATATAAATAGCTGAATTTTTTTACATTAAGCCCCACACACTCATTAATATGCATGACATCGCCACCAATAATAAAAGGGCAGATCTGGGGACCATGGGCTATGAGTGTACCACATATGAATTGAAACCCATGTATAGTTCTGAGATATCATGTTTACAAGCTCTTTTTAACAGAATCATGTTAAGCATCGCCCACTATGCATATTAATGAAATTCAACATTTTTGTACCATGAACATATAGACACTGTAGCTCACAACATTATCACACTGAATATGAAAACAGACATTTGGATGTTTAAATATGAACACTTTAATATTTACCATTAAGCCCCGCCTACTCATTAATCTGCACGACATCACGATCAAAAACAATAGGGCACATCTACCGACCATGGGCTATCTATGTACTACATACAGTATATGACATGAATCCAGTGCATGGTTGTTGAGATATCGTGTTTGCGAGCTGGGCATCACACGCATACATACACACACATGCCATCATGACCACCAACAAGGAAAAAGCCCTACACATTAAAATTTTGGTATGTAATTTTTTTTTTTGGCTGGGAGAGGGGGGAGGGGGACTAATTTATCATGCAGCAATAGTGAAAATAGTGGAATTGAATCAGGGTATGTACTGTACTACCTTTTGAATAAAGGCACCAAGAAAGGACCAAACTTCAGGTGAATCCTTAGTGAAATTACCTTTGAGAGAAAGATAGTGACTAGTACTTTTCAAACAAAATCCTGACCCTTTCTGTTATCAAGTTTAAGCCTTATAGTCTAAACAAAGGTGGTGTTTTAGGGAACATTTTAGAATGAGGGCTTTTTTCACAAATCTCTTAATATTCTACTGTTACAAGTTTATATTTATATTGAATGAAAGCTAAGACATTCAACTTTACACTAATGTTCATAAGTTTCAAGTCAAACATGCAAATGGTATAAAGAAAGCAGGAGATAGCAGAAATTGCCCCTTGATGGACTAAGAGGGTTACAAAACAATCATAACATACTGGTTTGAAATATGAAAATATATTGCAGTTGCTTCCCCTGATTAGAAAATAGTGGGAAACATTTGGTCTCTGGTCAAAAGAAGAAGTATGATGTAATTCCACAAGAAGATTCATCTGTCCTTTAAAATTTCTGTGTTTTGTTATTTCAGTAACTTTATCAGGCTTCCCAACTACCACAAGGCCATCCTGCTCGCCCTCAACTATATTGAGTACTCACAACTCAGCCACTTTGCCATCTTCTCAGACTCCGCCCTCAACTATATTGAGTATTCACAACTCGGCCACTTTGCCATCTTCTCAGACTCTAAGTCTGTCTTTACTTCTTTATTCAACCCTAAGTGGGATAACCCCACGTCCCACCTCCTCTTCCGTAAACTCCCCCACCCCCCTCCTCTCTGCAGGAAAAGGATTGTTTTCTTCTGGATACACAGCCATGTTGGGGTTGCCGGCAATGGCAAAGCTGATTCAGCCGTTAAGCTTGCCCTCAACCTCCCCTACCCCTTTCCCAAAATCCTCTCTGAAATCAAACCGCTTATCGCTTCCCTTGTCCGTGACCACTGGCAAACCTCATGGGACTCCCAATTTGATAACATCCAGCCCACCATTCCAACCAAACCCACCGTCCACAATCTCTCCCGTATATACAACGTCATTACCCACCTTAGGAATGATCCTCTGCAATGATCAAACCTCTCGGGCACAATTTGACCCTCACTGTTGTGGTGCCAATAAGCCCAGGCTCATCAAACAAACAAACATCAAATACATAGGTAAACTGTCCTAAATTAGATCTTACAATTTTTTTACTTAAATCAATACATCAATGATTTTGAATTCATGTTAAACTAGTAAATCAGAACCATTGATATCAGCCTTGAAAAACACATATTGCAGAATGTTTTTTCTTCTTCTCCTCATGAGGCATCGAACCACAAGCAAGTGCAGTTGAATTGCGAGGTTGCCCCCAAACATCGCTAAGGGGATTTCTTTGATGGTTGCATTCCTCATGTCAAAACACAATTTTTGCTTTGTAGTTGGAAATATCTGGCTTTTCCTGCCACAAATACTCCACAAAAATCTAAGAGCTCCAAACTTTAAATAAAAATGGTTTCATCTTCTATAGACAAACATATTCATGAAAAATTTAGACAAAATAAAATAATTTTCCTTATTTCAAGACAATTTACCTCCAAGATCACATGCATAGTCGAGGGGAGAATTATCAACTTGACCAATCCCATCTTTAGATTACTCTCATTTAGATCACCCCTCATTAAAACACACAGAACAAGAAGTGATATACATTTTACATATACTGTGAAATTTTAATTTCAGCCACAAAAAAATGTATTAAAAAAGTTGATTTTTTAAATGTTTTTACCTGTTTACACTGACTCAGTTTTTGTATACTTTTTTTTACTGCATATAGGCCTATATACTGTATAAGATTTCATCTCCAACACCATCTAGGGTTCACAGAGGTACAGTACGAAAGTTTTGGTAGCAATGGACCCAGTTTCAGCTAATGGTTCAAAGGGTACACTTGTACATGTAGTACGTTCCTAAATTTAGGTGTTCCCTTATTCTGCAAAAGACTATTTTATTTGAATCAAAATTTCATGCTGAATCAAATTAAACCCCTTTTTTGGATGCAGCTGGAGTTCTAGAAAAGTGGCATAACATTCCCAAACATACATTGATTTAAATCAAAAGAATTAAACACATTTGGCCTCTACCAATGCTACCATTAGTTTCCTCGTTGATGTCTGTTTTTCTATCTTTTTATCTATAGGCTATCCAGTATGATGTTTGTTTATAGGTATATGGACAGGCAGAGATATTGTATTCAGATGAAAGAGCATTACATTCTGAGCAGAACAGTCTTTGAATTGTCACAATAGCATTTAATATTTAAGTTATGACGAATCAAATTTGGTTAAAAATTTCAGCATTTTTACAAAAGTAATGATTGTTTTTATGTTTCTTTACCAAATTTCAAATTGACTTCTAATTGCTCAATTTGGATCAAGGTTATAATGATATCTAATTTCATTCCTGTTTACTATCCAACTTCTCTCATTCAAAATATTTGGGAAAAAGATACAAAAACAATAAGTTAACATAAGCAATTTTCTAGTTATCCTATCCTGAGGTCACAAAATATTGCACAATTTATGCTAATTAGGTACCAAAGTTTTAAAATGCTGTAAAATGGTCAATTTTTATTTTTATTTTTTTTACAGTGCAGCTTTCATGGTATTTAGCACATTTTCAAGCATTTCAGCTGATGTTGTTGTTGACTGTTTGTACATCTTTAAAAGCAATTTCTCTGATTCAGGATTCAACTAATTGCAGTCTAGCAACTTTTGTGATTTATGACCCATGGACATGTTTGAATTCCCAAAGTTCTACCAATAGTCCGAGACATTTCCAGTCATTGGTTCAAAACATTAATATTCAAAATATTATATTGAGGGTTTCCTTAATCACTGCACTGTGTGTAAAATTTATCAGCCCCATTAATGGGGTTCAGCTGCTGTCCCAAGATCTGATCTCCCAAGATTTGATCTAAATTTATTTTAAAAAGATTATCCATAACTATCTTGTAGGAAAAATAATGATATTCCTAGAAAGATTTACCTGCAATTTAGTAGCCAATCAATTCAAACTTCTTTTATCTTATTTGAGTGAATCATATCTGATATTCTGGTAGTCCTACTTCTTGTTGCAGTATCTTTACTGATATTGAGCTTGATATTTTTGTGATACTGTATTCTGAACTTAGATTGCATAGAAAAGTATTAAACTATATCTATTTGATAATAGGTTGTTACTGTAAAATAGTGTCAGCACTGCAGTGTGAAAGCAAGCACATATCATGCATTTAGCATCTGTGAAGCTGCTATATACTGTACGCTTAAACACTTTAAGTCAGTCAAGCGATGTGTGGACATGACGATAGAGCAAGAGATTTATTATATACAGAGTCCTCGTGGAGGGTATACCTGTATAATAGCAGATACACTAACATTCTGAAGTGAGATTGCGTAAAAAGGAAATAAACTATATTTATTCAATAATAAGTTGTTACTAGAAAATAGTGTCAGTACAGCAGTGTGAAAGCAAGCCCATATCATGCATTTAGCATCTGTGAAGCTGCTACATACTGTACGCTTAAACACTTTAAGTCAGTCAAGCGATGTGTAAGATGTCGGACATGACGATAGAGCGAGAGATTTATTATATACAGAGTCCTCGTGGAGTGTGTACCTGTATAATAGCAGAAACATTCTGAACAGAGATTTCGTAGAAAGGAAATAAACTATATTTATTTAATAATAAGTTGTTACTAGAAAATAGTGTCAGCACTGCAGTGTGAAAGCAAGCACATATCATGCATTTAGCATCTGTGAAGCTGCTACATACTGTGCGCTTAAACACTTTATATCAGTCACTATACTGGGTGGTATAACTTTAAACGCTCTAGGAGATTGTATGTGGTTCTTGAAATCAGTTCTGGCTAGGTAACTTTCTGGTATTCCTACTTCTTGTTGCAGTATCTTTACTGATATTGAGCTTTATATTTTTCGTAATACTGTATTCTGAATTTAAATTGCATAGAAAGGTAATAACTATATTTATTTAATAATAAGTTGTTACTAGAAAATAGTGTCAGCACTGCAGTGTGAAAGCAAGCACATAACATGCATTTAGCATCTGTGAAGCTGCTACATACTGTCGCTTAAACACTTAAAGTCAGTCATGCTGGTTGGTATAACTGTAAGCACACTAGAGGTTTGATGTGTAATTTTTTTTTATTAGTTTAGGTTGAGTTACTTTCTGGTAGTCCTATCCTCGCTACGCAACAATTTGTAGCTGGTTATTCTAATTTTGGGCTTTTTAAATACTGTATTCTTAACTTAGATTGAGTAGAAAGGAAATGAACTATATATATTAAATAATAAATTGATACTGGGAAATAGCGTCAGCACTGCAGTGTGAAAGCAAGCACATATCATGCAATTAGCATCTGTGAAGCTATATGCTACATACTGCATGCTTAAACACTTTATATCAGTCACTATGGGGTCACTATGCTGGGTAGTATAAATGAACACACACTACAAGGTTTTATTTGGTTCTTGAAATTAGCTTTGGTTGAGTAAGTTTCCGGCAGTCATCACTAGTAGCTAGCTATGCTGAATCTGTGCTTATATTTTTGTAATTCTGTATTCTAAACTTAAAAAGGAAATAAACTATACATATTGAATTAAAACATATTGCACGCTTAACACTTGAAGTCAGTCACTATTGATTAGTTTGTTTTTATGTGCACACCATTTATCACGATCAGAGAAGTTAAGAAAATTATTATTTTGAGCTAACTTTATTCCTGTTAGATATCTGTATTATTCTAAACATGTTGTTATGATGCAGCAGTGTTTGCCATTTGCGTGATACTGAACGTTGCTATCTCATCATCATCATCATTAACGCATCACGTAGAAAATTATGTATTATTGTACAAAAGTATCATTTTAATGCTTCATTTTACTGCTTGATTTATATAATATTCTTAGATTGAGTAGCAAAAAACAGTGAATGAGTAAGATATTGTGAGGAAACATGTTTATTCTGTAGACGATTTACTTAGGTTTAAAAGATGACAAGTCACTATTTTTATCAGATACAAAAGCAGTGCCCTGGCCGGAAAAAATAACGTATTTATAACATTTTGTGTTATGTTTTAATAATATCAAAATGTGTGGTTGCAAAACACATTATTATAACATTTTTCATATAATATTATGCAAAAAATGTTTTTATTATATCATTTTAATGTTTTTAAAAACTAATAATGTTATAAAAACATTTTATGACACCGTAAAATGATATAAAAACATGCTCAGGTTGTTGCTACCTGCCCATAGATCTCTGAAAGTAGCGATGTGCTCATAAAGCAATCTATTTTAGGATCATTTGGAAACTAACCTTTGTTATCCTACAATTACATACATTATCTCAAGTTACAAAAGTGTGACATATGGTCAAAGTTTAATACCTTAATCTATTTTCTCCAACTGGCTAATTGGTATATTACAAGGAAAGATATGTTTGTGAGAATCTTGTAGCAAGCTAAATTGGATATGATTGATTATTGTAATACTGATGATGTATATGGGCTGTTGTTTTTTTGCCTTTGGCTGTTTGTTGGGAATTATAGAGGAAAGTTTTTTCCTTAATTATCATTCATTTCAAATAGATACATTGATTAGACTAAATGGTCATGATTCTGCAGGAAACAGCCAAATTAAATCCCAATTATCCACTGTGAACCTTTCATATCATAGTTCACACGACAATAAATTTATTTAACGATTTAACGATTCTAATTTTCATTTATATGATAGAGGACTACTAAAGAAACGACTTTTTAAATCAAACATGTTGACATGTTATTCTGTTTGTGAGTTATTGTATTTCAAAGGTTTTACCCTTAAGCAGTTAAGTGCAGATGTAATAACCGGAGATCCAATATAAGCTTGGGCAATATTTCGGTATTTTTCGGTACTTAACCATACCGATATGGTCGGTATTGAACATTTTAGTGATACCAATAATATACAACACGGCCCGAAATTTAGTGATTTTCTTAATTAATTTCTTGATTGCTCACGATAATCCACGGAATATTTCGAAAGCATGTCAAGTAAAAGGTTAGCAAAACTATTTTCCAACCTTAAAAGACCCAATTCCATAAACGAGACAAAAAAAGCTGCGCAATGTTTATTACAGCGATCAGCAAATTGTTAGGACTTTAAAATTACGGGAAAACATGTAAAAAGCGCACCTGAAAAAGTATGCGAGGATACAGAACGAAATTAACAACATCAACTTACTCGGATCTCAGATATTATCCCGAATATAAAGTTCTGGTCAAAAAATTGCTTCAAACTTAAAAACGTTTCCAAAGACATCAGAGAAAATAAGAGAAAACAAAAAATATAAAAGATGTAAAACTGCAAACAAACGTCATTTCCTTGTTTTGTAAAACGGGATGTTCTACTTCCATTTTTCCAAATAACAAAGATTGAAAAAACTTCTAGAAGTCAGTAGTACATAACTTCCTTCCAAGCAGGAAGCTGTCGCCCCACTTAATGGCCGCCAAACTAATGTATGATAGCAAATTATTACCACACATCGCACGGCAGATCGCCTCCATCATGTAAAATTCCTACTTTTTAATGCAAAATCAATAAAACTGTGTCAGGAAAACAACAACGAAATCTTTTGTTTCATGAAATGCGGCCCTTTATTCCCTTTCACATGTTACTTTTAAGTGATTTATGACCTGGTGCCAGGTTTCCTCGAATTACTCGGCCATGCATCCCCAAGTTGTTGAAGGACAAACTACATGACACTTTTATGTAAACATTCAAAATGGAGGAAAGCCATAAAAAATAAATAAAAAAAGACAACAATATCAAACAGTTAAACCGAAAGGGGGAGTGGACATCTAGCATTTTGTGAAGAGAGAAATATGAGAAAATTCACTGAACACAGGACAGGGATAATGTAAACACATCGCCTTAAGACTTCATTCAGGGAAACAAATCATGAAAATGGGAAGGGGTCGGGGAAAATATCATATACCAAATTCCCCACCTCAAAATCAATGGTTTGGCAATCCAATTTGCCACTTAAAACCTGCAAACGGGAAGATCTTTGCAAAGAACCAGCCCCCACTCCGCCCCTACTATTCGTAATACTTCCATTTAAGGTGGAAAACGATATGATCTACCAAATTATGTTTTCATAACAGATAATACCCCCACCCCAAATTAAAGTTTAACAGTCCCAGTTTGTTGCTTCAAACTTGCAAATTAGCTAGGGAATCATAACAAAGATCCACTCCCCTGCCGCCCTCGCCTTCCCCTCCCCCCACCGGTCCCCTTCTTGCTGCCGTAATACTTTCATTTTGTGGAGAAATTGAAGAAAAACGGAGAGGGGACAAGATAATCAACCAAATTATGTTTTCAGAAAAGAGAATGCCCCCATCCAAAATCAATAGCCTGATGATATTAAATTCAAGATGTATATGAAGAAGGAATCATTCACTATGGAGTACCCTTCCAAATCCCTTTAACCACTGTGAACCCGCGCCCCCACCAAACTCGAGTTTATGTCTTTAGACTTAAAATATTTGGAAGACAAAATGCATGAAAATCGTGAGGGAACACATACCTTTAGAAGTATTTCCTTTTAAATATGCCAATCTTAACTAATTAAACTGCACCAGCCCAAAGTCCAGACGCAGCTGGGTCAATTTGTAAACAAATCTGTCAAAGGTGCCTGGGAATGGGGCAGATGCATTATTTATAATTCTTTAGAAGTTTGCGGTGCTATATGTTTCAGACAGATTAATGTTTAAAATGGTACCATAAAGGAGTTAGAATTATATCAGATCTTTTATGTCTTTTGAACAGATTTTGTAACCTATTGCAAAAATATTGCTGCTTTTCCAAAGAGGTGGAAAGAAACCATTGTTATAATATTAATATAATACACTTAAGATAGAAGACTTGAGGCAGATTTCACAGTTAAAGGACCCAAAAGCTCCCTCCAGACCCCAAAATTGAAAATGATTTTGTTTTATAACAAGTGACCTACTATTTAATTTTAAGACGTACCATTTATCATTGGTAAAAATTGCAGAGATAAAATAACCAACGGTTGTAAGAAAGTGAAAGTGAAATGCAACATATGTGAGACGGACATGGACAGACAAAACTTACAAAATATAAATGACAAAATTCCATTGAAAAAGGCAGGTACTTGAGTTTTTTATATTTTATTAACATTAAATGTAGCATCAAATATCAGAATAAAAATCAATTGTTAGCTTAACCAAAAAATTAGGTGAAACATCTATATTGCAAACATAACACTTGGATGGACAAATGTAACACGTGCATTGCAAACATATTAATCTTGGATGGACACTACACAACAACCATTATTTTCTTTATCTATATTGTAAATAAGTTTGTATTACTCTAGTATCAAGCAATTATTATTACCTAAACTACTATTTAATAAGCACAATTGGACCCCTTTACTGTGAATTCTGCCATGGGCATACTATTTCAATGTAGACAGACAAACAACCCTTATTTTCCTTGTGTATATTGTCAATAAGTTTTATTATTCTGGTATCAAGCAATGAGCTGGTCAAGAATAATCATTAGTGGTACTTGAATTCTTTTGATTGCTATTGTAAGTTATTCTCCCTGGTGTCCATCCAAGGTTATGTTTGCAATGCGCGTGTTACACTTGTAACAAGTTGGACGGACATGCTTGAATTTTTTTAAAGAAGATACAATTTTCAAATGTGTGGATGATGTTTTTAGGACAGGATCATGCATCTTAAAATAGCTGGGGACACTATTTCAAATAGACTGTTTATTTCAGTAATGACACTATATTGCAAACCTAACACCCAACTTGGACGGACACATGCCCAAAAGTTTCTTTCAGCCTACCCACACCGGACACTCGCGTTAATCCTGAAAACTCGGGTATGGCAATAACCAACCAAACTTCTTGTTCAATGTATTGTGTTTCCACTCAAAACAATGCTTGTTTTTCGGCCATTCTTACGCAGCCACAGCCAAGTAGCCCAAGGCTATTTGTTAGTGTGAGATTACACAAAGCCAGAGCTTTATAATCAGGGCACTTTTGTGATTCAAATCGCTCATCCGTGTTAAGTGTCTTAGTGGGAGAAATTTGTTTGCAAACTGGTGATAAAATCATAAAAATAGTTGTGTATTATATGCTTGGAGTTTGCATTTGTTTGCAAACTGGGAATAAAAATAGTTGTGTATTATATGCTTGAGGTGTGCATTAACTGTGAATGATTGAAAGACCAGTTCTCCAATGGAAAGTTATTATTTCATGAGTTATATTTGCAATGTTTATTGCATGATATTTTACCAAATAAGCAAAGCATTGAAGAAAAAAATTTAGCTGGTAGTTTAGGCAAAATACTTTTTAATAATGTAATACCAAAACAGCAGTAATTTCAGTGTTTATTGTTTATATTTCAAGATTTTTTTTTTTTTTTTAAACTTTTGGACGGACATTTTGTAAAACAACTGAGTGCTCATAATGCCATAAAATACAAACTTAAGGAGACATTTTATTTTTCATGTCCTGTCACTCAACAGTGCATACATATTAAAATGGGCTTCAGTTGTGATGTATTTTAAATGATAGACATAAATTGTTTAAACAGCCTAAAATATATGGGAAATGGATGTCCATCCAATAATCACTCAAAATATGATTTTACATGTACATCATGATAAGTCAGACCTCTGTCAGTGGAATAATGCTATTTTATCTTTTATATTAAAACAACACATAATGATTAGTTTAATGATATAAGATATTGATTTGAAGAATATTTTGCATTTTATGAGCACTTTATATGACTGTGGTGTTTTGGACCCCGTTACTGTGAAATCTACCTTAGGTCTAAGCAGCCAATTATGATGGTATATATCATGTTATTTCTTCTTTTGCAATAGGCTCGGAATTATTGTTAACAGGAAAATGGAATTTTATACTGTGGTATAGTCTAGAAAATTGTTACGCTTGTGAGGCTTAGAGGTCTTTTCAAATCAGTAACTGCACTCTGCATGTATCTAAAGCTGCAGACTTTCAATTACAAATTCTCACATCCATATACCCCATACAAACAGTAATTTCTCAAAGCTAGATTGGCCCAGGCTTACTCACTAATCTATAATCTTTATAATGATGGTGAGCAGACCATTATTCATGTGTATTTAGCCTGAACCATAATCAAGACCTTTTGGAAAGAGTTCATCGCATGGCATAAACTTAACAATGTCATTTACGACGACGAGTGAACACACAATTACAATGATGGGGTCGTCGCCTGCGTATTCGGAATATGATAGTATCAATGCTATCACGAAACGCTTAATACGACCCGGACGAGAACACAAGTACGACGTACGGACAGACATAACATTGACAACCAAGTCAATGTCGACGGCCTTTGATAACCCAGTTGTGGTGCACTGGTGTGTCTACCCACTCCAAACTTGAGCCCAGGGCCTCGTGGTCTATAGACATGTATGATTACTGCTACACCACAGTTGGTAGACATGTCACAGACAATTATCTCTCCTTTAAATATGGATATCCTTCAATACAACAAAACTCTCCTCATTATGTTCTGTTAAATACAAGTTGTTTACTTGGTTAAAAACCACATCTTTGCAAATATCAAGAGCAATTGCCACAAATTCAAATTACAGGAACTGACATAGGTTCAAAAATATTAGATGCAAGTGTAATAAGTAGGATTGTCTATACAACTGTTAAACTTATAGTAGCATCTGCAATTTCCCCTTTTTTCGCATGAATTGATCATCAAATTCCCCCCTCAGTGACAGCACCACAATGTTGGTCATGGGGGATAGCTAGGGGCAAATGTGTCCCATTCAGGAAAAAGTATATACATCGGACAAAATATGCCACTTTACCAAATTTTCAAAGCAATTTCGCGGAGGAGGAGAGGGGGGAGGGGGGGAGGCAAACATTGCATTTTTGCGTTTTGAGTTTTTGCAAATGCCCTCCATTCCCCTCCGTAATACCGCCCCCTTTTTTTTTTTTTCAATGAATGAAAAATGGTCTAATTATAGTTGAGAAAACACATACTTATTTTGTTATTGTCATGCAAGTATAATGTCACTAGAGTAAGTAATATTATTATCTTTATTACAGTATTATAATAGCATATGATTTAAGTTCTATTTTCATTTTTTTTATTCATTATACTGTTACGAATTCAAATATATACATGTAGTCTCTGTAAACTGCTGTGCGGGAGAGCCCCTAGCCTCCATTACATCTTTGTTCAAACGGGGACAAATAAACTGATAAAAGTTTAGCAAAAAAAGTTTGCTCTTTTCCTTTTGTAAGAGATAACTATTGAATGCAACATTGTTTAAAATAGGGACCCGGACTGGGGATGCTGAGACAGAAATCCATACTGAAGCAAGAGAGGATCTTCAGTCTGAAACTGATGTTGGGAATGAGTTGTTGCTATTATTTAATTAAGATTTTCATAGACCAATGGCTTCCATCATCAATTGTAAATTGACTGGTACGAAATATAGTTAACAAAAGTGTTTGTAGAGATAACCCATGGCAATACAAAGCAAAATATTTGTGGGTCAATAGTGAAGAGAAATACAATTAAAAAGTGTATTTTGCATTTTTGCCTCCCTGCCCCTCCGTGGACACGCCCTTCCGCTGGAGGTCCGCCCCTGCTCCTGGGTGCCACCCGTTTTTTTTTTTATATATATATATATATATATATATATATATATATATATATATATATATATATATATATATATATATATATATATATATATATATATATATATATATATATATATATATATATATATATATATATATATATATATATTTTTTTTAACTTAATCTTAATTAACCTCATATATGAAATACTAGGCTTGGGCGATATTGAACATAATGCAATATCGATATATCGCCTGAAAAATATCGATAATATCGAAATATCGATATGCAAATTATAGGACGTCATACGTAAGCTGTATGTACTGTTCTGGGGCAATGTAATCTCTGTCTCGGCTCAAAAATGTCAGTAAAACTTTTGTACAAATTAACAGAAATCACTGCAAAAATATATACATATGATCTTCAAATAAACACTTATTATGTTTAAAAATGTTCTTTACATGGTTTCTATCTCAAAAGATCAATCACAGAAACATTGAAAAAGTTTAGGCCGGCATATTCTTAAAAAAAAATGTTGTGGAACTGGTATTAGGCCTACACTAGTATGCTTTACAAAAAAATCGGCTCCAATTCTTCTTCTTTAAAATTTTATAACTCACTTCTTATGAAAGTTGTACTGAAGAGGCATTATTTTGGTAGCATTTATGGACTTCTAGAAATTCAGAAGTCCATATATAATGGTATATTATCGAATTTCTAGTCTGCTTCAATCATCACGAGTGTTGTCACCAAAAGAAACAGTGGTAGATGGTATGTGTGTACATAGTAAAGTACTGTACAGTAGTGATACTGTGTGTGTATGTAGTTACTGCACTGTACATTTATCTGATCGATCTGGCAAGACCAGTTTGTCATTTTTACTTTAAACTTTCTGAACGAACAAAATAGTGAGAAAAACTTCATAGTTTTGTCAGTAATTTGTCAATTAATGACTGTTTGATATAAAAATTCAGATTCAGTATTCCTTTTGAGGAGTTCTAACACGATGTTTGAGGATTCAACATCTGATGATTTTTGTTGTCTGAACATCGTAAGCCATCAAGTACTGTATAAAGTTAAAGTATTGCGCAATGCCTCTGTCCGCGAGTCAAGTGGTTTTGTTTATGGAAGGATTTTTAGGTAATTTTTATCACAATATTAATGTTTTAATAAAGTTTTATCATAACTGACTGCCTGAAACTCTGATATAAATGTAATTTATTAACTTTTGGCTGCTTAATAAAAGATACTTGGATGTTTGATAGTCATGTTTAGTTTTGTAATAGTTCATGTATTGTGTATCATTGAAAAAACATAATATCGATATGTCGATACGACCCTTGAAGTCAATATCGGCCATATCGATATAGATTAATATCGAAATATATCGATATATCGCCCAAGCCCATGAAATACCTTACATGGATACAGAACACAGAATGATAGCATAGTAAGCAATTGTCCTGCTTGGCTCATGAATGGTCCTTATCAATCAGAAATTCTGAGGTACGATTATAGCTAAAATCCCAGAGCTTCTTCA
>JAIGNY010000508.1:55000-61658 GCA_020152595.1 Chiridota heheva
GCAAACATTGCTATATCTCGACCAGCAGGGTTTGGATTGTTGGAAAGGTTGGAAGATAGATCTGCTGGCAATATACACACTGTGAAAGGTTTCACTAACTTATATACTTTTATTCTCTGATCCTATTATGGAAATCATTGGAGATTATTTAAACGTCCAATGTCGCAGCGATTCCGTCAGTCCGTCGGGAATAAACTTTTTGTTCTTCAAATTATTAAAACCCAAAATACTTTCATACTTTGTTTATGACATATCGCTTTAAGTAAATATGTTTCATCTAATCTACAACCCTCAATTTTAACTTATCTGATGTTGATATGCAATATTTCAAGCTTTTGTTTTGCATTAAAACTTGCATGTTCAGCGTAATAACATTTTCGAAATGAATAGAAAGTCACAGATGTGAAACGGATTTTGCCTAAACTCTCACCGGGACTCACAATCATAAGCTACAGCCAGTAAAATACGCTTCGTGGGTCTTTTCATCATGCAAAAATTGTATTGCTAACAAAAGAAGACTAACTTAATCTTTTATATTGTTGACAATTGCTTCAAAACATGTCAAACGAAACTGCATAGCCTATACATGTGAAAATAAGAAAATCACAGATCAAAAGTTTAACCTGGGTAAATAAAAAATTATCAGACTCATCTAACAGTCTGGCAGTATAGGCCTATATCTATAGGAGGTAGGTAATGGCAACAACATTAACGATTATTGGTCAAACATCAGATTTCTGAACTGAAATAAAATCGCCTTTTAAACATGACATAGGCCTATTCGTGTTTCCCCTGACCATGTTTCAAGCATGTTTAAGGGTAAGTTAACTGCCTCACGCTTGACGCATGTGGAACGCTGGCCTGTGTGATGTTAACTCCATATATCAGGTATTAATTATGCTGTAATATGGAATTTAATATAATTTCATTTTCTCATTCCTGGCGACGCAATCACAAAGCTCCGTGATTGTAACCCATGTTTAATGTGTTTACAATGTAAAAATGTCATTTAATTTTAACACTTACCCCCATTCCGGCTACAACGCCAGCTCCGGTTGACGTAATCTCCGTGTTTATCGTTTTTACAACGAAAAATAAAAAATTTAAAGAACCAAATGCCTCATTCCCCGGGGCAAACCCCCGGGTTCGGGGGACGAAAAACCCCCGTTTCACGTGGTTTCAACGAAAAAAGGATTAAAGCAATTTTAAATTTCCCCTTCCAGGCGACGTAAACGGTGCTTCGGACGTAAACTCCCTGTTTAATGTTTTCAACGTAAAAAAGAATTTAATTCAACTTGAATTCCCCCTTTGGGGGTTAAAGCCGTGCTCCGGGGAATTGATGTTTAAGTGTTTACAGCATAAGGACGTAAAGTTGGTGGGAAAAAACGGGAATTTCCGGGAAACACCGGAAATTGGGGCCTTTTTTGAAAAAACCATCGGGGGATTAAAAACAATTTTTTTTAAAGTTTTTATAAATTTTTAAATTTGGAAAGCCAGACACTTTGCATAATTTACGTTTTGTTTACACCCGCCTTTTGCAAAGTAAACTCGATTTTTAGAATATTTATAAAAGTTAATATAATTTCCAAAAAAGGGTAGAAAACGGGTAAATTCAATTTTTTTATTGCAAAGGCAGCAGACTCTAACAAAGATTCAATACCTTTTTGAAAGAGAGTTTCTAGGATTGCTTTTAAAGGGAGAAAACAGGGAAAATGTGGGGAATATGACAAAAAATTTTGGTTTAAAAATTTTACCGCTAATTCAAAAAAAAAAATTATATGGGTTTAAAAGGTATTAATCATGCTGTCGAATTTTTTATATCTTTTAAAATTTATATAACGCCCTTATTAGGGGTAACGCCCCTTTTTCCCCTTTAACCCCCCCGATGACGTAATACCCATGTTCCAAACACGGGGATTGGGTCACTTCTTTGAATATATATTCCCGGGGAAAAAGATTTCACAATCGACGAAAAAATTTACTGAAAAGTTTAGGGGAAAATTTGGACATTGGGGATCAAGATCGATAAAAGATCAAAATTTTGATGTATGACCGGGGTAAGGGGGGGAGGGGAATTTTCCTTTTTAATTTTTCGGGAAAAGGTGAAGGGTTAAACAAATTGTGATCGAAAAAATTTTTGTTTTTACTATACCGTCAATTAAATTGAGAAGGGAAAAGACTCATATTTTCGGGGGACAGACATTTAGGGGAAAAGGAAAAAAAAAATATATTTCTTAGGGGGAGCTGTTAGAATGCCAACGTCCTTTTTTCGTTTTCCCCCAGCTTTTTCTCGCAGTCTCTCTCTCTCTCTCTCTCTCTCTCTCTCTCTCTCCCCCTCTCTCTCAAGAATTTCTGGGCACGAATGTTTTCAACTATAAGAATAAAGAAACCCTGATGACTTTTTTTTTTTCTTAGTTTTCGATTTGACTAACTCCAAAATTCGCAATTTTCGTCACCTGATAACTGGATTTCAAAGTTTATGATCTTGCCCCTTCTTTTCTCACACCCCCCCCAATAAAAGCCTTTATTTCGACGATGATTTTCTAAAAAAAGCGAAAAAACACGAATTAAATAACACCAATTTAATTTTATGAAAATTGATGAGAGCACGCGTGGGGGACGTTACTTAAAGGTGAGGGGCCCCTTAAATATTTTCCGGGAAAAAAAATGGCAATTTAATAGGTATGGTTGGAAAAATTTGTTATGATTGTAAATTTTTGTGTTTTCCCCACTTTGCAAAAAAACAAAAGGCTTTTTAATATGCTTTTTAAAAAATCATGTTTGTGTTATTTTCCCCGGTCAGGGGAGGTCCAACACCGCCCTAGTCAGGCAGAGATGCAGGGGGGCGAAAAAAGTTGGGCTCTTAAGGAACAGAATCTGAGGGCACTTTTCAACTGTCGTAATTTAAAACTTCAAAAATGCAAGGTATTGTGGTCCAAAATTTGGGTAAACTAAACATTTGTGTACTAAGATCTACAAAAATTGGCAAATTTATAGATCATAAGTCTTAAAATTGAAGGATTTGGATTTATAGATCATGATTACAAGTTTGGTCATGAATCGGATATATTTAATGTATAAACTAATGTGAAAAGCAAATAATGATTTGGGAGGCTATTATTTTCTTGGTGATAATAAAATGCAACTCGGCATATCAGTAGAAATTGGGCCCAAATTCCAAATTCACACCCAGTCTTCAGCGAGTCAGTAAAAGGGTCCCCTTTTGTGTGTGTGTGTGTGTTTTTAAAGGCGCTACAGGGGTAAAATTTAGGTATTTTCCTTGATGTTTGTGTTACTTTCTGCAATCTGTCAAATTGGGCACCCTTAAACTTTACAAAGAAGAGGGGGAGAGGCACGTCGGCTTAGCCTATGTCATGACATGGCCTGGACTATCAAAACCCAAATTTTAAAAGGGGTATATTTCTTCCTCTCTGAAAAGGCACTTTTTCAAATTTTTGGGAAGTGGAGGGCACGTGCCCTGTGCCCCGGTTCCGCCGCCTAACAGAGATGGAATGTCAGATGTATTATGTACTACTTAAGACGTAGATATATAGGATCTGCCCGACCGCCAGATATCATAACCAGTTCTTCCCGACTCTGCATGCATTCTGTCAAGTTACTCGGGCAGCAGTTTTATCGGAAAAGGAAGTAAAATTTTGGGATACAGTAGCGTATAACCAAAATTTCCCCCAAAAAATGGGGGACGGCCAGGGTTCCCTTAGTTGTTATTTCTAAAAACAAATTAGGTGGGGAGGGATGAACTGTAGGATCTTTGGGATGTACTGGAATACTGCCTGAATGTTTGTCATTTCCTTGAAATGTCCTTCTTTTTCAGGATTTTCTTAATTTTTCTGAAATTCATTCATTTCTGCAATTTTCTTCGATTTTTCTTTTTTATATATTTTCTTTTCTATATTTTTTTCGTCAATTTTCGGTAATAGTAAATTGTTACTAGCTTTGACCAATTTTCAATTTGTTCAATATGTTAATGCTTTATAAATTTTATTTCCCCAACAGGAAATGCATGAAACCCCCGCAGGAAGGTGAAATTCTAAAATAATGGTGGGGGGGGCATAGAACTGAGGGAAAGGGAAATACGCTACGAAAAACTACGAAAATAGCATAATTTTCAACAAAAGGGTTAAAATTCAACTTCAGTTTTTTGGGATTTTAAGGCCTTACTTTAATAAATCATGCACATTTTTGTGACATCACAACAGGAGAACCTATTGATTTCTTACTGTTCATATTGCCCTTCGATCCTTCAGCAGCCTGCCAGCTTTGGATGAAGGGAAAGTAGCTGAACACGACCGAGATGACTTTCAGCGATAATTAGAAATAACAAATCTTCCAAAGAATATCTTGTTCAAATTTTAAAGCTCTTCGGTAGATATAAAAGTTGTATTTGTCCATACCCCTTTAAATTAAAAGGTCTGCACTACAAATTTTATCATTTTATACTTCATTTTCATTTTTATCTAATTCATTACAAATCTTAATCAATAACAATTAACTTGTGATATATAAGTGTTCAAAATCAGTCCAACACTGCCAACTGTCCAAAGAACCAGGGAACTTGTATTTCATTCTCTGCAATTCTTTGAAAATATTGTGTTGATGATATCTTTGATGCTTTGTGGGGGAAAACAAAGTGATGTATAAAACAAATCATTTGACAGTTTGAAATTAAAATTTCAGTCTCACCTTTGCATTTCTTTTCCCCTTTTTTCCCGGGTGAGTACATCCTTGGTTTCTCTTGTCGCTTCTCTGTCTTGTATCACCTCAACACCTTAGGGAAATGCTTTATCAGTCTATGCTGTTTATGAAATAGAAACAACTATATCCAGATATTAAGAGCATCTCTGAAAGATGCACGGCATACGGCAATGTATTGTAAACATTTACAATATTAAGTTCAAATAATTTAATGATATATGTTCATTTCTAGTTTCAATCAGTCAGTACGGCTGAAAGTAGGGTATGGTGTTGAAAGAAACAACAAGTGTTTTCATATTTGATCAAAGTAACATTTTTATGTTTAGAATTAAAATAACATGTAGCATGTCAACGATGAACAAGCATATTATTGTCCCTAACTGCATCGTCTCTTCCTAACTGTCTAAGAAAGTTATGAAAGATATATGCACATGCATGCACTGAGCAATAAAGCAAATTACTTTAAAATGCAGACTATAAAAGGGGCAAAACACTTCATCAAAATCGTTTTCAGGTTTTGCATCAATAGCAAATTTGTGATGTATTACAGGGCAACTGTGATATTTTCTATTGTATAAATCCTTCTCATCATTTTCAGCAGTGGCGTATTCAACTTTCGGTGCCAGGGAACAAAAAGACCGAAAAAAAGCTGTACGAGAAGGTGAGAAGTGGGTGTGGGGGAAAACTGCCCTGAAGATTTCACCTTTTCGGGATGCTTTCTTGCTTTGGGAGTCAAATTAAATAAAGTTGAAAAGAAGAAGGTAAATTTGGGAAAATTATTGGAACTTTTTGGGTTTAAAATATTGTAATTTTGGTAAAATCATCAGAAATGTTTGGTAGAATTATTGGGAAAATTTGGAATTTATTAAAAAGTTTGGTAAAATTATTGAATTATGCCAACGCAGTTTCCATCATGACTTCCCTCCCCCCCTCGCTGAATACGCCACTGACTTTCTAAGTGACTAAGATTAGAAACGAATGTTAATTTTCAGCCGTCCGTTCTACCATTTCATAAGGGTGTCGAAAAGAACTCGGGGGAAAAGGGGGGGAAGGTAAAAGTATTTGAGGGGCACTTTGTTTTTTAAAAAAGGGAGCTTTGTCAGTTTGGAGAAGGGGGGGATGCCCTGGCCCTGGGTTCCTACACAAAGGTTTTAGGCATAGGCCCACATATTTTTTTCGTTCTTTAAATGTTTACTACGTTATAATTTTGGTATCATAGCATGATTTGGGATTCCCTCCCTCCCACCCCCTGGCTTTTTCCACATTTGTGGTAGAAAATCCTGCCTATGGGTTTGAGACTAGGAGCCAAACCAAATTGCAATTGCCCATCGGTCATGTGGGCGAAAAGTAAAATTTCCAATTTTTGTGTATTCTTGCTTTGAAAAATTATTGGCGGCCACTCCCATCATGGCCCCCGGGGTCGGGGATCTGATATATGGTATGCTTCAATTGTGTCAAATAGATACTTAATGTATGTTACACCTTCATGTAATATATGTAGGATTTTTGAGTGAGTGAATTTCATTTCATAGTATTTATTTTCAAGCTTCAAGATTGACCTAGTATACTGAATTTCACATAACTTTCAAAAGAGCACCTTCTGCCCCGGTCCGCCCCCAATATAAAAGAGCACCGCTTGCCCGGTCCAACCATTCAAAAGAGCACCTTACCGGTCCCCCCTCAACTATCAAAAAAGCACCGCCTGCCCGGTCCACCCTAAGTATTAAAAGAGCACCCCTTCCCCGGTCCGCCCTCTAACTATCAAAGAGCACCGCCTGCCCGGTCCGCCTCAAGTTTAAAAGAGCACCGCCTTCCCGGTCCGCCCTAACTTTAAAAACACCCCTGCCCCGGTCCGCCCTCAATTTCCCAAAAGAGCACCGCCTGCCCCGGTCCGCCCAACTTACACCTTCGGCCCCGGGCCCCCCAACCAAAGGGAAAGCCC
>JAIGNY010000509.1:0-37500 GCA_020152595.1 Chiridota heheva
CTGCTTACTTAAGTTACTATACATATCTTGTTTAATTTAGTTACTGTATTTTTATGCTTACTGAAGTTACGTGCATCGTGATTAGGGCTTTACTGATGTTACTATATATATGCTGCTTACTTAAGTTACCATACAGATGCTGGCGACTTTGCAAGTTACCGTGACGATGCTGCTTACTTTAGTTTCTGTACGCTGTTTACTTGTTACCGTGACGATGCTGCTTACTTTAGTTCCGTGGTACTGTACAGTATGCTGCTTACTTAAGTTATCAGACGATGCTGCTTACTTATGTTACTCCCACGACGCTCTTTATTTAAGTTACCGTGACGATGCTGCTTATACGGTTATCAGACGTATGCTGCTCCACCAGAGCTACGTATGTATGCTGCTTACTTTAGTTACCAACGGATGCCGGTTACTTGAGTTTCCGTACGTATGATGCTTACTCAAGCTATTGTAAAATATTCCTAATCTATTCTTTGTTTGCATAATTTTTACATGTCTGTCACATGTACATCAGTTGTTAGACTTCATCTACATACATTTACTTATTTAGATACTTTAGTCCAATAGGTAAAGCAGGGTCAATCATGGGATCTTTGATATCCAATTACCTTGAAGTGTCACCATTAGTTTAATTTACATAGTATGGTACTTTCCTTCAATCAGATGGTTAGATCTGATCAGGTGGTCAGGTCTATCCAATCAGGATAGTTGTTTACTTGGAAGTGCGTACGATTTCTCCACTTTGAGTCAGTCTCATCCGTGCGATTGTTCTGCCAAGTCCTGTGTTTTGGTTTCTCTTACTTATTACGTATCATCTGTTGTATTTTCCTTTTAAAGGAACTGTCAATTTGTAAACAATTTGTAAAACCATTGAACTTAAAACATGTTGAGGATTTAATAAACTTACGACCGAAATTGAAGAATCTTTTTCTTTGATGTTTCATTTTATCCTGAGTGCAGCTTGTGTTGACTTTGTTACACAATTTAGCCTAGTGTTATCAACCATAAGATTAGGACTATCTTACATCAGTGGCAGTGATGGGATAGTCAAAATCATACGGTTTTTAATGCTAGGCTTAATTGTATAACAAAGTCAACACAAACTGCACTCAGTGGATAAAATGAAACATCAGAGAAAGATTCTTTAATTTCTGGTCGTAAGTTTATTAAATCCTCAACATGCTTCAAGTCCCAATGGCTTTTACAAATGATTAACAGTTCTTTGAAAAGAAAAAAACAAAAAACAATACGTAATTAATAAGAGAAACCACAACACAGGACTTCACAGAACAACTGCACGGACGAGACTGACTCAGAGTGGCTAGATCATACGCACTTCCAAGTATACAACTATCCTGATTGGATAGACCTGAACACCTGATCAGATCTAACCATCTGATTCGAGGAAAGTACCATACTATGTAAATCAAACTAATGGTGACACTTCAAGGTGATTGGATGTCAAAGGTCCCATGATTAACCCTGCTTTACCTATTGTACTACAGTATCTAAATATGTAAATGTATGTAGATGAAGTCTAACAACTGATGTACTTGAGTCAGACATGTGAAAATTATGCAAACAAAGAATAAATATCCAAAGCCTAATGCCATCAATTCTTAGACTTACATTCGTGACGTAAATAACTCAAGAAACTTCCATAACTATGATTTGGTAAATTTGGAACTACGACTATAACACCAATTTATATAACTAAAATACAACTTCAATTCATAAACAATCATAAAAATGTAACTCAGCTTAATAAAATAAATCCTCATCAACGATAAAACATTGAACACCTCAAGGTATACAATCTATACACCAAAAACTTCAAAATATATGATTTATTAATATCCGTTCAAAACACATCAAAATCAAGACTCTTACATTCAAGATTCTTACATTACTGTGCAGATGCTACATACTTAAGCTACCCTACGTATGCTGTTTACTTAAGTCAACCTACGTATGCTGCTTACTTTAGTTACAGTGTGTATGCTGCTTCCGTATTATATTTACTTAAGTTACGGTACGTATGCTGCTTACCTAAGATACCCTACATATGCTGCTTACTTTAGTTACCGTATTTATTATGCTTACCAAAGTTATCGTACGTATGATACTTACTTAAAATACTGTACGTATGCTGCTTACCTAAGTTACTTTACATATAATGCTTACTTAAGTTACCATACGTATGCTGCTTAAGGTTATGTACGTATGCTGCTTACTTAAGTTACTGTGAGTATGTTGCTTACTTAACTTATCGTACGTATGCTGCTTACTTAAGTTACCTTATGTATACTGCTTACTTAAGTTACCGTACATATACTGCTTACTTAAGTTACCATACGTGTGCTGCTTACTTAAGTTATCGTACGTATGCTGCGTATTTAAGTTACTGCATGTATACTGCTTACTTAAGTTACCGTACATATACTGCTTACTTAAGTTACCATACGTATTATGCTTAAGTTACCATACCTATATTGCTTACTTGAGTTACCGTATATATGCTGCTTATTTACGTTACCATATTTTTTTATGCCTATTAAGTTACCGTACGTATGCTGCTAACTTAAATTACTGTAGGTATGCTGCTTACTTAAGTTACTGTACGTATGCTGCTTACTTAAATTACCATACATATGCTGCTTACTTAAGTTACCATACTTATGCTGCTTACTAAAGATACTGTATGTATTATGCTTACTTAAGATACCATACGTTTGCTGCTTACTTAAATTACCATACGTATGCTGCTAACTTAAGTTACTGTATGTATGCTGCTTACTTAAGTTACTGTGCGTATGCTGCTTAAGGTTATGTACGTATGCTGCTTACTTGAGTTACCGTATGTATACTGCTTACTTAGGTTACCGTACATATACTGCTTACTTAAGTTACCATACCTTTGCTGCTTACTTAAGTTATCGTACGTATGCTGCTTATTTAAGTTACCGCATGTATACTGCTTACTTAAGTTACCGTACATATTTTGCTTACTTAAGTTACTGTACGTATGCTGCTTACTTAAGTTACCATACATATGCTGCTTACTAGAGTTACCGTATATATGCTGCTTACTAAAGTTACGGTATGTATTATGCTTACTTAAGTTACCATACGTTTGCTGCTTACTTAAATTACTGTACGTATGCTGCTAACTTAAGTTACTGTCATATGCTGCTTACTTAAGTTACCATACTGCTTACTTACGTTACCATATATATGCTGCTTACTTAAGTTACCATAGTTATGCTGCTTACTTAAGCAGGCATGTGAGAGACACTTGATAAAAAAAGCTGAAAGTAGCTTCTTTTTTTTTAAAGTTGAAAAAATTGAAAGCAGTTTATTGCTGGCGCCGAAGGCGGAGAGCTGAGCGCAATCACATGGCAAACACTTTTGGGCGTGGGGCCAGGGCCCACTTAAGGGCCTGGTGGGGGTCCAAGGAAACAGAAATTTGATTTTCTTTGACTAGGAAAAAGGTCTCCTGAAAGAATTTTTTTATTTTAAAGAAGCTGATTTTCTTAATAAATCATCACCCCCAACCCAAAAAAAAGAAGGAATTTCTATCAACTTTTCATTCACAGCAGAACATAGTTCAGGCATGTCAGCAGCATTGAAAAAAAAGTCATTAATGACGTGATCTGACGTCATGTTTTGATGTTTATAAATCAGTGAAAATGAAAATAACTGCATCACAATTGCCACAAAACCCCATGAGCAAGATCATGGTACCCTTAAGGGTAGAGTTGGTTCCCTATTCCCTTCTACCATAGCACCACAGTGGACATAATTGGGCCAAGTCCGGGGTGACATAATGGCGGAGCCACTCCATGAATGTTGCCAATAAGGGTCCAAGGAACCATTAACTGACACCAATATTCCTTTTTCACAAGTACATAGTCGGCCCGAAGCCAACAGTCGGGGAAATGGCAGTGACAAGTTAAATGCTTTCTAACAATTATCACATCTTTTTATTCTTATTGTGAGTTAAGTCTTCACTTCTCTCATTTTTATGGAATTAAGGATTTTTGTGCGACATTTTATGTCTTGTGCGACATTCACGCAGAAAAATATGCTGGCTAGAACAATGCTGCTTATTTTAGTTACCATATTTATCATGCCTATTAAGTTACCGTACGTATGCTGCTTACTTAAGTTACCATACTTATGCTGCTTACTAAAGTTACGGTATGTATTATGCTTACTTAAGTTACCATACCTTGGCTGCTTACTTAAATTACCATAGGTTTGCTGCTTACTTAAGTTACCCTTCGTATGCTGCTTACTTAATTTGCCATACATATGCTGCTTACTTTAGTTACCATATTTATTATGCTTACTTAAGTTATCGTACGTATGCTGCTTACTTAGGTTACCGTACGTATACTGCTTATTTAAGTTACCGTACATATGCTGCTTACTCTAGTT
The DNA here is from genome assembly GCA_020152595.1 of Chiridota heheva. Classification (NCBI taxonomy): domain Eukaryota; kingdom Metazoa; phylum Echinodermata; class Holothuroidea; order Apodida; family Chiridotidae; genus Chiridota; species Chiridota heheva. The sequence goes on from JAIGNY010000509.1 coordinate 4,447, forward strand.
ACCATATCTATTATGCTTACTTAAGTTATCGTACGTATACTACTTACTTAAATTACCCTCAAATGTTTACTTATTACTTATCATCTGTTGTATTTTCCTTTCAAAGAACTGTCGATCATTTGCAAAAACCATTGGAACTTAAAACATGTTGAGGATTTAATAAACTTACGACTAGAAATTAAAGAATCTTTCTATTGATGTTTCATTTTATCTGCTAAGTGCACTTTGTGTTGCCTTTGTTATACAATTAAGCCTAGTGTTATCAACCATAAGATTAGGACTATCTTACATCAGTGGCAGTGATAGGATAGTCAAAATCTTACTGTTTATAATGCTAGGCTTAATTATATAACAAAGTCAACACAAACTGCACTCAGTGGATAAAATGAAACATCAGAGAAAGATTCTTCAATTTCTGGTTGAAGTTTATTAAATCCTCAAGATGCTTTAAGTTCCAATGGCTTTTACAAATGATTGACAGTTCCTTGAAAGGAAAATACAACAGATGATATGTAACAAACAAGAGAAACCACAACACACACTTCACAGAACAACCACACGGACGAGACTGACTCAAAGTGGATATATCATACGCACTCCAAGTAAACAATTATCCTGATTGGATAGACCTGACCACCTGATCAGATCTAACCATCTGATTGGAGGAAAGTACCATACTATGTAAATCAAACTAATGGTGACACTTCAAGGTGATAGGATGTCAAAGGTCCCATGATTAACCCAGCTTTACCTATCGGACTAAAGTATCTAAATATGTAAATGTATGTAGATGAAGTCTAACAACTGATGTACATGTGACATACATGTGAAAATTATGCAAACAAAGAATAAATATCCAAAGCCTAACGTCATCAATTCTTAGACGTACATTCGTGATGAAATAACTCAAGAAACTTCCGTAACTATGATTTGGTAAATCTGGAACTACGACTATAACACCAATTTTTATAAGTAAAATACAACTTCAACTCGTAACCAATCATACAATGTAACTCAGCTTAATAAAATAAATCCTCATCAAGGATAAAACATTGATTGAACACCTCAAGGTATACAATCTATACACCAAAAGTTTCAAGCTACCCTACGTATGCTGTTTACTTAAGTCAACCTACATATGCTGCTTACTTTGGTTACAGTATGTATGCTGCTTCTGAATTATGCTTACTTACCGTGACGTATGCTGTTACTGAAAACCGACGATGCTGCTTACTTGAAGTTACCATGACGATGCTGCTTACTTAAGTTACCGTACGTATGCTGCTTACTTTAGTTACCGTATGTATGCTACTTACTTAACTTACCGTTAGTATACTGTTTACATAAGTTACCGTACGTATGCTGCTTACTTTAGTTACCGTATTTATTATGCTAGCTTAAGTTACCGTTTGTATGCTGCTTACTTAAGTTACTGTATGTATGCTGCTTACTTTAGTTACCGTACGTATGCTGCTTACTTAAATTACCATACTTATGCTGCTTACTTTAGTTACCGTACGTATGTTGCTTACTTAAGTTACCATACATATGATGCTTAGATTATAGTTACCATACATATGCTGCTGAGATTATAGTTACCATACATATGCTACTTAGATTATAGTAACTATACGTATGCTGCTTAGATTATAGTTACCATACGTATGCTGCTTAGATTATAGTTACCATATATATGCTGCTTACTTAAGTTACCATACGTATGCTGCTTACTTTAGTCACCGTACATATGCTGCTTACTTTAGTTACCATATTTATTATGCTTACTTAATTATCGCACGATGCTGCTTACTTAAATTACCGTGACGATGCTGCTTATTTAAGTTACCATACGATGCTATTAACTTACGCTACTACACGATGCTGCTTACTTAAGATACTGTACGATGCTGTTTACTTAAGTTACCGTGACGTATGCTGCTTACTCAAGTTACAGACCTATGCTGCTTACTTGTTATCGCATATACTGCTTACTTAAGTTACTGTAACGATGATGCTTACTTTAGTTACCGTATGTATACTGCTTACTTTAGTTATTGTATGTATGCTGCTTACTTAAATTACTGTACTTATGCTGCTTACTCAAGTAACCGACATGTATTATGCTTACTTGTTACCGTGATGTATACTGTTTACATAAGTTACCATACTCTTGCTGCTTACATTAGAGACCGTGATTTATTATGCTTATGTAAGCTACGGCACGTATTATACTTACTTGGTTACTGCACGATCATGCTACTTGTTACCAGACATATGCTGCTTACTTGCCACGTGACATATGCTGCTTACTTGCTTAAGTTATCGATGTATGCTGCTTACTTGGTTATTATACTTATGCTGCTTACTTAAGTAACTGTACGATGCTGCTTACTTAAGTTACCATACATATGCTGCTTACTTTAGTTACCGTGATTTATTATGCTTACTTTAATTACTGTACGATTATGCTTACTTACTTATGCTGCTTACTTAAGTTACGTGACGATGCTGCATACTTAAGTTACCAGACATATCATGCTTACTTAAGTTACCATACATAAGCTGCTTACTTTAGTTACCGTATTTGTCATGCTTACTTAAGTTACCGTACGTAGTATGTTTACTTACTTATGCTGCTTACTTAAGTTACCATACATATGCTGCTTAATTAAGTTACCGTATGTATTATGCTTATTTTAGTTACCATAAGTATGCTGCTTAATCCATAAGTATGCTGCTTAATTAGGTTGTGGGGACTGACCTTATAGTCCACCGGTTTGGATAACGTGGTGTGGCCTGGAAGCTGCTGTCATCCTGGGGGTCCTGTAGATGAAAACATAAGAGGATCCCTATAAATACATGCGTAACTAAGTAAATAGGCAGAGCGTGTGTGCTAGTATAAGAATATGCTACAATACAATAAAGACGTAATGGTAAATAAATACAATGGGGCCCATGTTGGTATACCTAATTTACCGGAGAAGCGAGATGTCGCAGGTAAAGTAGTTGGATATGCCAGCACTAGTGTTAGGAGTAGGATATACCAACAATCCAAGTAAGTTAGGAACATTCCAAGTAAGTTTGGAATGTGTTGCTGCTTGGTCGATTGACCTAATAAGTAAATGAGCAGACAAGACTACCCGAGTGGTCGGCAAGGCAGGTGATGCTCATGAGCTGGGCAGAAGATACCCAGTGAATAATTAGGTACACATTATGCATTGGCTTTACCGTAGGGCAGTAATGCCGCGCCAAAGCACGGATCTAATGAATGCATAAGTAATGTATACCAAGCAGGCGAGTTAGCTTTGGCATACAATGCTTTGATACAATAGATAATGTACATGTATATTATAACTTGTAACGGTAATAGAATCACAAGGCAAAGGTGCATGGTACATAGACATGATAATCATAAGTACATAGAAAGGTACTAAGAGAATATAAAGGTACTTAGATAAAGTAAAGCAACTTAGCAGGCGAATGGTGCCATGTATCCTACTCTACAAAATAAAATTGTTAGACCTTTATCTATTGGGGGAGGCCAAAATAGTACTAAGCCACCCAATAAAATTATTAGGGGTGGGGTAAGGGGCATGGCCTTGATGGCCCCACAACACCACACCACAACACCAGAAGAACATATGAGGTTTAGCAGGTCTTAAATTTAACCACAAAGAGGGGAAAGGGGGAGATGGGTATGTATAGAGAATAGTCATTTATGGTAAAAGATTATGAAAAGCATTACAGGAGAAGACATTAGGGAGAACAATTAGGATAACAACATTTCATCTTTGACATACAAAAGCAGGTCCAAGACTCAGGCTGGTGGGGGTGGGGAAGGGGGGAGTGGAGATACTGTGCCCAACTATATACTGAAAAAAACCCATCTATGGTGTTGTTGCTATGGCAATGCTCTACAAACTGCCAGTCCAGAACCAACTAATATTTATGTCCGGGCTAGTTGATTTACAAATTGATATGCCCGCCAGGCAAGCATAAATTCATCAAACTTAATAGAGTGAATTTCTCTTTAAAAATTTAATTCATTACACAGATTAAACTTACTACAATATAAGTGATGGAAATGCCCAGAAACTAACTTAAATTAGACTAATATTCCATTCATTTGGAAGCCAAAATATTTCGTTACAAACCTCATCATAACAACATCATACATGTACATGCACCCATACATAAGTCTTTGTTAAGACTGAAAATCAGTTTATTTTCTCTCTAAATTTTCCTCTTATATTTTCATCTTATTCTGTTGAAATTTGATACTGAGAAATTTTCTGAGGTAAGGAATCCAGAAATGGACATTCATAACAGTCCAAGGACAATTCTTAATGGTGCAAGGAATATGTGAGCTTGAAATTTGAATACCATTATATTCATAGAAATTTAAAAGATCACTTTTCGCAAGTTTATGTCCATAATTAAATAGCCTGGTGGAAGCCTGTAATACTGTACATATATGTACCTCAAAACTAAATCCCAGTCAAACATGGGAATAGTAACTTCTTTAGTTTTCATTTTACAACATTTTAAACTTTGACATGGATTTGCATACAGGACAAGTATAGCTAAAACAATTAAGAAAATGAAAATGTATTGAGCTTCAGTAATTGTATATCTAAGTCCCAGTGTTACAACAAAACAGAGGAAAAGACATCAAATGTCTTCCAAAATAGCTGACTAAGAATTGTCATCATAAGGTGGCCAAATTTTTTTTCGGATGCACTAACACAAATACTGAGGTGAGAAAAAGGAGATAGAACTGGATTGGGCACATTCTCAAAAGAGACCAAACAATTTAGGTAACACTGCTCTCACATGGCAACTTGATGGTTTGGTTTAGTTTGTTGATGTCTAATGACATTGCGACAGTCAAGAGTCAAATGTGCCAAGAGGGTGTTAGTCCATTATGGTGTAAGATTTAGGATAGTGAGGAAAGGAAGGTTTGTAAGGGAGAAAAGGGGGAAAAACAGAAAAAAGGAAAGAAAAAAAAAAGGAGGCAAGTAAGGTTAGGTGTAGAAAGGGGGTGAAGGGAGAAGTTAAATGTGGTGGAAGAGGTCCTTGTTGCGGAGGAAATTGTTGATGTTTGAGGAAGAGTTGTTTTCGAAAAGGTCTGAGATTGAGGATAGTGAGAAGAGAAGAGATCTGCAGTTCTGGTATAAGGGGCAGGTTACAAAGATATGCTTGATGGAGAGATCGGTGTTACAAGTGGGGCAAAGAGGGGTGGGAGCCGGATAAGAGAGGGGAGCTGGATAAGAGATGGGTGTGAGTGATAGAGGAGTGGCCGAGGTGGATGCGGGTAACAACGATGTCTTCCCTGCGGTTGCGACTGTGCAAAGGAGTGTTGGTCCCAACTTTGGGTTTGATGGTGTGGAGTTTGTTACTGGTTTCGCAATTCCAGAAGTTTTGCCAGTTTTTTTTTTTTTTTTTTTATGTAGTTGGAGATGGAGAGATGAAGGTCTGAGTGTGGAATAGAAACAAGAGAGGCAATGTTTTTTCCTAAGGAGAAGAGAGTGTGGAGTTTGTTAAGGATTTGGAGAATGAGAGGGTTGGGCCAGAGCATGTTGAGGCTGCCAGTGAGGACGTATTTTGAGTCAGAGAAGATGATTTAAACGGGGCGGAAAGAGAGTTCTATCAAGTTTAAGGATAGGAGGATGGCTTTCGCTTTGGCAGATTAGATAGAGGTGCCATCGGGTAGCCTTAAGAAGAGGGTGAGGCCAGGACAGGCGGCGGCAGAAGAGCCTTCCCGTGTGGAATTGTCGGTGAAAAGGAAGGAGTAGTCGTGAAAATGTCTACTGAGTTGGCAGTATTTGGAGTGGTAGAAGGCTGGGTTGTGAAGAGCTTGAGGAAAGACAAAGGTACCTTGGCGGGGGAGTGAATAGTCAAAGGTGGAAGGATGCGTTTGTTGAGATTGAAGAGGTTGGTGAAGGAGGGAGAACGAATGGAATGGAAGCAAGGGTTACGTGGATCTGTGAGAATGCAGAGAGCAAAGTTGAGGCCAGCCTTCATGCATCGGAGGTCAAAGTGGAGTTCATTGGTCTTGACATGGCAACTGGTGATAAGGGAGGTGTGAGTGGCACCAAGGCAAAGCCTTAGGGCGGTGTTCTCAGTGACCTCCATGTGTTTCAACTGAAATTTACAGGCAGAAGCGAAGATTAAATTGCCATAATCCAGCCTGGATCTGAGGAGGGAGCAATATAAGTGAGCAGAGTGAGCCGGTTTGCTCCCCAGTCAGTGCTTGAGAGGACCTTGAGGAGATTGAGAATTTTGTGGCATTTTATTTTGAGGGAGTTGATGTGGGGGAGATAGGGAAGTTTGAAGATGAGAGTGATTCGGAGGAAGCAAGAGCTGTCTTTACTGGGGATTATGAAATCTTTGAGGTGGAGAATAGGGTGGAGGAAAAAGAAGTTGCTGTTGTTCAAATGGATGAGAACAGTTTGTCTTTTGATAAGTTGAAACCGTTGGAGTTGCTCCAGTGAGCCAGACTATCCAGACAGTGTTGTAGGTTATTTTGGAGAATATGGGAGCATGGAGAGGATGAGCAAATAGTGAAATCGTCGACATAGAGAGAGCTTTTGATGTTGACGGTGAGAGTTTTGGCGATGCTGTCCATTTTGAGGATAAAGAGAGTGGGGGAGAGGATGCTGCCTTGGAGGACACCCAGGTGTTGGGTGTACCTTTGGGAGTAGGTGTTACTGATGAGTGGCGGGAGTGGAGGAAGTTCTGGATGAAGGTAGGGAGGAGCCTCGGAGGCCAGAGGAGTGGAGGTCCTTGAGGAAACCATAACACAACATGGTGTCGAAGGCCTTTTCGAGGTCGAAGAAGATAGAGATGGCATGATGATTTCTGATGAAGGCTTTAGGGATGAAGGTGTCGAGTTTGAAAACGTAGTCCAGGCAGTTTCGGTTTGTGTCTGAAGCCATTTTGAGTGGGGGAGAGGATGGAGTTCCTCTCAAGGTACCAGCAGAGTCTGAAGTTGACCATACGTTCCATGATCTTACAGAGGCAGGAGGTAAGAGCAATGGGTCTGTAGTTTTTTGGGTTGGATCTGTCTTTGTTAGTTTTGGGGATTCGGGTGATGATGGCCTCTCTCCAAGTAATGGGGAAAGAATGTGAGGACCACAGGTAATTGTAACTTGATCGAAAAAGAAAAAGCATGTCTGCTTTTACCACAAGCAAGTATTGCTATGAGCAAGTCAGCTTTTACCACAAGCAATACTGTATGGTTATGAGCAAGTCTGCTTTTACCATGAACAAGTCTGCTTTTGCCACAAGCAAGTACTGTATTGCTATGAGCAAGTCTGCTTTTACCATGAGCAAGTCTGCTTTTACCACAAGCAGGTACTGTATGGCTATGAGCAAGTCTGCTTTTACCACAAGCAAGTACTGTATTTCTATGAGCAAGTCAGCGTTTACCATAAGCAAGTACTGTATTGCTATGAACAAGTCTGCTTTTACCATGAGCAAGTCTGCTTTTACCACAAGCAAATACTGTATTGCTATGAGCAAGTCTGCTTTTACCATGAGCAAGTCTGCTTTTACCATGAGCAAGCACTGTATTGCTATGAGCAAGTCTGCTTTTACCACAAGCAAGTACTGTATTGCTATGAGCAAGCCTGTTTTTACCATGAGCAAGTCTGCTTTTACCACAAGCAAGTACTGTATTGCTATGAGCAAGTCTGCTTTTACCACAAGCAAGTACTGTATTGCTATGAGCAAGTCTGCTTTTACCACAAGCAAGTACTGTATTGCTATGAGCAAGCCTGTTTTTACCAAGAGCAAGTCTGCTTTTACCACAAGCAAGTACTGTATTGCTATGAGCAAGCCTGTTTTTACCACAAGCAAGTACTGTATTGCTATGAGCAAGTCTGCTTTTACCATGAGCAAGTCTGCTTTTACCACAATGAGCAAGTCTGCTTTTACCACAAGCAAGTACTGTATTGCTATGAGAAAGTTTGTTTTTACCACAAGCAATACTGTATGGCTATGAGCAAGTCTGCTTTTACCATTAGCAAGTCTGCGTTTACCACAAGCAAGTACTGTATTGCTATGAGCAAGTCTGCTTTTACCACAATGAGCAAGTCTGCTTTTACCACAAGCAAGTACTGTATTGCTATGAGAAAGTCTGTTTTTACCACAAGCAATACTGTATGGCTATGAGCAAGTCTGCTTTTACCATTAGCAAGTCTGCTTTTACCATTAGCAAGTCTGCGTTTACCACAAGCAAGTACTGTATTGCTATGAGCAAGCCTGTTTTTACCACAAGCACGTACTGCATTGCTATGAGCAAGTCTGCTTTTACCATGAGCAAGTCTGCTTTTACCACAAGCAAGTACTGTATTGCTATGAGCAAGCCTGTTTTTACCAAGAGCAAGTCTGCTTTTACCACAAGCAAGTACTGTATTGCTATGAGCAAGCCTGTTTTTACCACAAGCAAGTACTGTATTGCTATGAGCAAGTCTGCTTTTACCATGAGCAAGTCTGCTTTTACCACAATGAGCAAGTCTGCTTTTACCACAAGCAAGTACTGTATTGCTATGAGAAATTCTGTTTTTACCACAAGCAATACTGTATGGCTATGAGCAAGTCTGCTTTTACCATTAGCAAGTCTGCGTTTACCACAAGCAAGTACTGTATTGCTATGAGCAAGTCTGCTTTTACCACAATGAGCAAGTCTGCTTTTACCACAAGCAAGTACTGTATTGCTATGAGAAAGTCTGCTTTTACCACAAGCAATACTGTATGGCTATGAGCAAGTCTGCTTTCACCATTAGCAAGTCTGCGTTTACCACAAGCAAGTACTGTATTGCTATGAGCAAGCCTGTTTTTACCACAAGCACGTACTGTATTGCTATGAGCAAGTCTGCTTTTACCATGAGCAAGTCTGCTTTTACCACAAGCAAGTACTGTATTGTTATGAGCAAGCCTGTTTTTACCATGAGCAAGTCTGCTTTTACCACAAGCAAGTACGGTATTGCTATGAGCAAGCCTGTTTTTACCATGAGCAGGATTACTTAAGGAAGTAAACTGTGATCCATTCAGATGACATGTTTTTGAAGCTACGGTATGTTATGTCAAAATAGGTTTCTTATTTTGTCAGACATATGCAAATTCTGAATAGTACTTGTAGCACTAATAGTTAATAGTTCATTGCAGTTTGCTTAAGAAACACAAATCATCTCACAAAACAATTCATACACAATGGAACATATGGAATGATTTACCCTGAGATGTATTCAAATGTTTATTGGTATTAAATCACACCAGAGCTGCAGTCTGAAATATTAAAGAACATGTGTCTTCTACATTTAAAATATATTAAAGGTGCCATGAAAAGGCTGTATGGAAAGGAAAAGGTTGAACATGAAAGTTTATGAGCTTTACAGTTCATGTTCATCCATGGCTCTGCAATAATCTTCAAGTGTGAATGAGGCAGAGTAATATAGTAAGAAGAAGTTTAATTTAGTTGACTTATGCCAAGCAAGAAAGATAAACAGAGCTAATCACACCAACTTCAAGTGTTGGTTAATTTATTTCAATGCTAGTTGTGACAAACTTGCCATTAGGGTCACTCATTTACTGCCAAGGCACAGTCTTAGTATTCAAAGCAAAAAAGATGCACTGGCAAAGGATAAAGTACCAGACTGTAGAAATAACAGCTTTATGATTTTCAGTTGATGGTGACCAATAAAATACCAAATACAAAGAAGCTGGAGTCAAAAGAGAAAAGACAATCAAACAGACAAAGCAGAAAAGAGATATTGACAAAGCACTTACTTTAATACTTGTATGAAGCTTAAATTTTTTGAAGATAAACAAACTCATGTCAAAAATCACTGGTGGGTGGACAAATTACTCTCATATTCATTTATTACACCCTGCATCAGTACCTGGTAAATTTTCAGAAATGTTAGAAATAAAAGATAAAATAACAGATAATTCATAGAATACCACGTTGATTGGAAACAGTTAATACGGCTTTAGAAGGAAACAATCAGGTGTAACAAATCTTTTGGAATAGTGAAATCACCTGACAAGTAAAATTGATAATGGTGAACAAGTGGATGTTTGTTATTTGGATATGAGCTTTTGATTTTGTGCTACTCAGTATAAAGGTAGAGGCTTACAGTATAGAAGGAAAGCTATTGCCGTGGATAAAGGAATTGCTCAATAATTCCTACCTAAGGGATGTGATGAATAATCAAACTACTTTCAACAACAAAAAAGAAGAAAGAGGCTCACTGCAACAGTTTATAATAGCACTACTCAAGACAAGCAAAAGTGATGGAAATAATCAAAAGAAACTTACAGAACAGAAAAATTATTATCAGTTTGCATAAATCATTTTTAAAATCAATAGTACACTACAGAGTTGAGGTATGAAAACCATATCTCAAAAAGCATAAAAATTTGATTAAAGGGATACTGAGCAGTACAGTACCAATGCAAGAAGTTTGACAATTACGCCAGTAAATTTAGCGCCAGTAAGAAAATACTGTGATTGTCCAAGCGTCAAAAGAATCCGCGGGCGTACACCACTAAATCGAACAACTAGCATGCTTACTAATAATAACAAAGCTTGATGTTGAAAGTACCAACGAGATCTGACAACAATACGTAACATATACCACATGGTGAATGTAAACGAGAATATTAACCATATTGGTCACCATTGTTTATGAACACAGGCGGGATTTGAAAGGAAAATTTTAAGGAAGGCACTCTCCCCCTTCCCCCCCCCCCTCCTCCCTTTTAACTGTTCCCGAATTTGAACCTTTTGTAAGATTATTTTTTGCATCTTAGCATGATTTTGTCCCACCAAACTTTTGACATTGCCCCACTTTCGGTAGGAAAATTCTGCCCACTTTTCATGTTGGTATGCGTCATGAGGCTGAATTTTACTTTGTTGGCTTTCACGAAAGAGTTGGAAAAGTCAGGATATTCAAAGGCGGAGCCTACTATCCCTATATGGTCGATTATAGGCCTAGTGCTATACATACTTGAGGTCATTGCAGGTACTTCAATTAAAGCTCTTACACAGCTTATAAATTTATGATATTCATTTATTTAAAATTTTATTTGAATTCCATTTTATAAAATTTGTAAACATCTATTCTCTGTGTTTATGTCTGTACTTAGCAGAACTTGTATGCAAATCCATATCAAAGTTTATAATGCTGTAAAAACAAACCACTTTGAAGTAAAATCTGGTTTGATGTACAGTATATCGTACTGTATAGGCCCCTACTGGTAGTGGTAATGACCTTACAAAAGTGACCTTTTAAAGATTAGTTAATTGTTATTAAACTTATTTCTTGATAGTCTGAGAAAATATCTGCCACTCATGCTGTAGGCCTATGTGATAGAATGCAAAAATTCTTTTAAAATGGGCTTGAAATAAGTAACGGGTTTGTGACATATGGCTGAAGTATTGGAAAAGGTAAACATTAGGGTTTGCTTGATCGCACAGATGAGAATAAAGATAGTTTGAATAAAGCAGTTACTTTTGCATAAATTCGCACAGATACATAACATACAGGAATAAGAATTTATACAATGGAAGATTGTTGACCAATTGATATTTTGTAACAGGACACAATCTCCTCAACTATAAGTCAATAATGGCTTGAGATATGATGCTCATTTTTTTTAGGACTGTTTTTAATACCCATTAATAATAATATTACTCGGTAGGCCTACACAATTTACAACAAAAACAATCCAAAACTTAGGAAAACATGCCCAAGGCCTTGATAAAATTAAATACATTTTTCATTACATCTAGGACTGTAGGAGTACCACTAAAAACGTAACCTTAGTTTAAGTCAATTTGTCATCAACAATAATTGTAGACCTACTAACGAGTCATTTATAGCAATAGTCTTCTCACTCACGTCTCACTCTCAGTGTTGGATCTTTGATTGCATCATACTGCGTTTTCACTCCATCCTCTCCTTTTCCACCTTCTGTCAGACACGCATTGGAAATTAATGCATAAAATTTCAGTCTGTCACTCTCCGGCTCAAGCTACATAGGCCTAGGCACCTAGTAAATATAAGTAGGCTCGGCTACGTTATTTTATACCAGCCTCGCAATGTATGTATGTTCGATCGACTGTGGTGCACAATTGTTAATTTTCCCGCGTCGGCTTAGGATTTAAATTACGTCATTTCCGCTTTTTAAATGCTGCTTTTTCCCCAAAGACGTTTTATTGATGCCCAATCAGGGCCCATGCAGTGGCGTAGCTTTTGTTTTGGATTAGGAAAAGAGTTATCGTAGATTAGAGCAATGTGCCTTTTGATTTACTGCATGAATGGTTCCAATCTTGATCAAGAAAAGGGATCTCGGTGTTGTCTATTGCGATATTTTTTATTTGTGTTAATTGATGATAAACTTGTTTGTTTGTTTGTTTGTTTGTACGGTTATGATAGATGCTTTTTTACAGGTACGACGTACGGACAGACATAACATCGAATCTTAGGTGCATGGCGTAAGTGTGCAGGCATTAGTAATGTAGCATAACACCCTTGCATCGTCAACCGATGATTGGTTTTGTTCGGCTCCTTGTGGCCTGTGTGGACTCCAGTGTAGGAGATCTGATAAAGCAGTACAGTGTGACAATTGTGATACAATGGATCCACACTAAGTGTTGGCGTTCATGTCCTCTAGAAGGATTTTTGCCGACTTAACCTATTCAGATTCAGAAGTGCTGCAACATGGATGACTCAAAATACAGCGATCTCATGCATTCTAGCTGTACCTGGATATGTGATACTTGTGACTTCATGAACTTCTCCGATTTTTTCTTCTCAACTAACAATTCCATCAATTGTACTAATTCATATGAGGCACTTCAAAGTTATTCTTCCGGCCTTAACTTAGAGTCCAACTACCATCTCGATGTCAAATTAAAAACTAGTCCAAAAAAGGAAGGCTTTAAAATTTCTTGTTATCAACTTTTAAAGTGTTTGAAACAAGAAAGCCTCCATTAAAGTCTTATAAAAGACAAAGACCCAGATGTCATTATTGGCACTGAAACCTGGCTAAATTCCGAAATCAACGACTCTGAATTTTTCCCGACAACTATACAGTCATTCGCAAAGATAGAAGTACAAATGGTTATGGTGGTATATTAAGAGGCAAAAGAAAATGACCTATAGCTCACTAAACTAGACTGTGACTGTGAGATCATCTGGACCAAATTCTAATTCCCTAAGGAAAGGAGCATGTATGAAGGAACTTTTTATCGGCCCAGTCACAATGACCTTACTAGCCTTCTTGAGTTGAGAAAATCACTACAAAAGTTAAGGAAAAATGCTGACAAAAACAATGTTATTCTTGCTGGTTATTTCAAGCAACCTAACATTGACAGGAACCAAAAAATTATTTCAGGTACTAACTGCTTCCTCCGAAGCAGCCAAAATACTGCTTAAAGTGGCCGATTCATTCAATCTCACTCAAATGGTGCAGTCACCTACCAGAGATAACAACATTCTTGATCTTGTATTTACTAACAACTCACCAGCTGTTAGCTCAGCTAACGTCATACCTGGTATAAGTGACCATGATATTGTTGAACTTACCCTGAACATCTCCCCTCGTAAAAAGTTGCCTAAACGTAAAATCTATTTTAGGAAAAAAGCTAACACAGAACGCATAAAAGAAGACCTGTCTAAACTTAAACTGCGATATTATTCTAAATTCAATAGCTCATCCATTAATGTTGATGAAAAATGGAATTTCTTTGAAAAGGAAATTAAACTGATTATTGGGAAAAAACACCTCACAAATTCACCTCAACCAAACTGAATCTACCTTGGTTTACCCATATCCAACGCCGTCTCTTTAAGAAAAAACATAAACATAAACATTAAATCTTTAATGGTTACAACCTGCGAGCGGTTTGCAAAATATGATTTCATCCAATTGAGAGAGGTTTCATCCAAACCGTACACAGTATGCAGCCTATTAAACAGAATTTGATGGTCAATAGTGTCAAATGCTGCACTAAGGTCGAGGAGGACAAGAAGTGACTCTTTGTGGTCATCAGTAGAAGATCATTGTAAATGCATAACAGGACACTTTTTGTTGAGTGATTCTTGCGGTAGGCAGATTGGAGGGAGTTTTGTTTTGATCCACGTAGATCCCGTTTTAATGGTATGTTAGCCCAGTTGAGTCCTTGCTGGAACCCGCGGACAAATTTGGCCGGATCCCGTCCAACAAACCCACAAGGACCTCATAAAGTTGCCCATTTTGGCCACAATTGGGGCCTGCTCGAGAATGTTGGCTGGGAGGGGTAACCCTCTTTTTCAGTTTGCCCCCAGGCACCGCAATCTTCTCGGCGGTCATGTCTTTACCTCCCCATTACTTGATTATAATGTTCAGTGGTCATCAAATTGTGTATACATTAAAGGGGACATTAAGTCTGGCTTTTTCTTTATTTAAATTGATTGATAGAAATGATAATTATAAATCATCTGAAGAGATTTTACATTCTTCAAAACAATCTAGCATATATTTTCTTATTTATTCAAACATTCATTCTGTCAAGTTTAACTTACATGGGAGTGGCCATTTTGTTCATATATGCCCAGTAAATTATGATGTTATACAAAGGAGGCAGAAGCGGAGCCCCAGACCGCCCTCCTGCCCACCCCCCTAATAATCATTTGTAAAATTTTTAAATGAGGCTCTTTTATATGACAGCAGACCTTCCTTGCCCACCCTCCCTAGAATGGAAAATGTTCAGTCATGTGGTCTAATAATCATTTGATTAATGACAACTCGCCTCCCCGGCCTGATTCTAACATTTTAAGCGGGCTTTATATTTTTATTAACTTTGATATACGGATATATTATTTTCTAACATTTTGGAAAGTTAGGTCGCTCACTTCAGCACTTGCATCATTAAAACATGGATAAAATGATAAAACCGCCAACTTACTGTTCTTTATAAATTAAAAGCAGCTCGTTTCATTCTGTTAATTTTGCTTTTTGGAGAAAATTACGAATCCAAATAGATATTATTTTGCTTATGCAGGCCCGTATAGCCAGATCTTTAAGAGGGTGTTCGTTTTTTCGTATAAAAAGGCACTTCATTCCTGCACCTCGGTCGCCAGTGCACCACAACTGGTTATCAAAGGCCGTGGACATTGACTTGGTTGTCGATGTTATGTCTGTCCGTACGTCGTACCTGTGTTCTCGTCCGGGTCGTATTCAGCGTTTCGTGATAGCATTTGTACTATCATAACCGAATACGCAGGCGACGACCCCGTCATTGTAATTGTGTGTTCAACTCTCTCTCTGCACCTTGGAAAAATTTATATGGGCACGCGACGTTCTACATCAGGTTTTTTTTTTTTTTTTCCCGAGAGAAGGCTACTAGATTCGTCAAATGGTCAGAACCGTCCCGGTACTTAAACAAGCTTTGGAATTCCAAATTATGTATTCAGATTTAAAAAAACACTTTCTCTGAAAAAGGTGCTTTCTTCAGAGAAGAGTTTGAAAATGTAAAATAATCTATTAGTAATATATTAACACTTTGTGCGATATTGTAGTTAATACATAAACTAAGATACCCAGAGATAGAGGTTGAGGGGCGGGATATCTGGATATAGAAGAGGTTTCGTTTTAAAAGTTTGACAAAATTACACATGTTCATAGTAAATCATTGGAAGCTTATCAAACATTTTTCTTTTAGACTACACATATTTTTCAAAGAGTACCCATAGACCTATATTTATAAACAGAAATGTGAACAATAAAAACATTATATTTCCACATTACGCGTTTTCATGATTTTGTTTTTTGTATATTATATCTCTCTTTGACATGAATGTTGACTTGTATAATATACTTTCTTCCTATGCGTTGTAACGTGTCAGTTTTTTTAGAGCTTCCAGGGGGACCCCACCAGGGGGCCCTAAGCGGGCCCCTGGACCCCACGTCGAAAAGCGAGCTCTACGGTGTCACCTTAACGGACAATTTTTTGAATGGATTTACGCCTATTCAGTAAGTCCCCCCAATATTTTTCCCCTTCCACCGCCGTTGGAATTAGGGGATTTACCAGACTTTGTCTCCTTTAAGTTTAATTTCCCCATTTCAAGTTCAATGTTCCAGGAAGTGTTCCCGTTTAATCACCTGCTGGACCTTTTCCGACGATTCATTGCGTTGAAAAAACTTCACCAAATCGTCCCTCTATTACCTTTTTCCTATCCCAAACTTTCTTTGGCAGAGAGATAAATAAAAGCTCCTGTGAATTAGCTCGTGAGGTATAGAGAAAAGACAGCAGGTTTAACTTTCTAGGCTTTACCCAGAAAAAACGGTATGGGTAAATTATCCAATCACCAGTCAAGGGATAGTAAAAAACAACGAGCGCCAAAATGAACATGATTAATTTCTTCTTTTTTGCGTTAAAGAAAAAATGGGGTATTCTAATTTACTTTTGATCACTGAAGTATTTTGATTTTGCATTTACGGTTAATTGTGTGTACACAATATCAAAAACTGTCCTTTATTGCGTTGCAATCGTTTCGAATATGGCGCGGAGCATACGCATGAAAGTTCGTAGATACGCATTTCTCAAGTCGACTGTAAAGCTCGCTATGCATGCCACCAAGGAGCCTAAATGCGCAAACGGACGCTCTGCGCCTAATGCTTCGAGAGAGGTAACTTCTAGGACTTTACAGGACGAGGGATATGCGCATGTATTTGTACTGTACTGTCTGTACACATATGCTACGTACCTAATTTGAGGCCTGGCATCAAGCTGATCATGTTACACGCTCGTCGCGCTCATTTTGTGACGCCAACTGCAACGCGTTAACCATTGTCATAGAACGTGTCACCGCCACTGTCCTGCAAGTTTTCAATGATAATGAATCGAAGTTAACTCTCTTGAAGCATTAGGCGCAGTGTCCGTTTACGCAGTAATGCTTCTTGATGGCACAAACTACGCTTAATGACTGTATAGACTTAATCCACCAAACGCAAATTGACGTCATCCGGCGGCAATTTTGTAAACGATTTTGGTAGGCAAAACGCAGCGCAGCGCAAACAACCAAATTGTACAACGCAGTACGTATATAAAAACCGTAAACAAATAAACTAGATTCTCGGTGATTGATCGAAGGCAAATTTGGCCTCAAAATGTTTTTTGACTTGTCGAAAACCGTACACATTTCACTCAAAAAGAAGTGTTATTTTATTCTGGAAGCCTACGAGATATATGGACAGATTAGGCCTAACTTAAAAATTCAGCGAACTTTAGCCTATACGTTAGATATCTGATAACGCCGAATTTCTTTTTATCTAACAAGTTACATGTCTAAAATTAACGTTAGATTTACTGTAGTCTAAGTAGTAACGTTAGTGTATTACATTTTTGCTGAAAAAAGAGACAAAAACGTTTTCGAATTTAAAGAACTACAGGTATAGATTTCGTTCATATAGATTTCGACTGAATTCCTCTTCAAAGGCCTAAGACGCACACAGCATTCAATTTGTGCATGGCATAAGATTCAATGCCCAACATAAACGCAAACGTAATACTAATACTAGCAAATACTAGGCAAGAAATTAGAATAGAAGATTTATAGGACAAAGGTAGGCCTCGAAGTTATAAAAATATATGCCTTACAACGTTAAAAAGTTTTGGTTACTACGTGATTTGGGAACATTCGTACTACATATTACAACTCAATTCAAACTAGTCCATGCATGCATGTAATTAAAGCTCTATCTTCATGGAAAATTATCAAATGAGAAAACCAAATTTTCTTGAATAACTTTTACAAAGAGTGTTGGGTGCAAACAGTTTTTCTAATGAAGTAAATGGATGTCGGAAAAATTTTCATGGCAAATTTGAGACTTACGCAGGTCTACCATCCCTCTTTACGTTCACTCCAAGTAATACTACAAAGTGTTTTCATCGTATATGATATATAAGCAATCACTATTTTGTTTTTAGTTTGTATGGATAAAATGTAATCTCAAATCTCAATCCTGCAGGAAATTGACAAGTTGTTTCCAATGTAGTTGGCAAAACTACTGGTCTTATCCCTAATAAGAATGGCCTTTGCCACACCCATTGCCAATATTTGTCTACCATAGGCACATTTTGACTTGACTTTGCCTAAACTTGACTTAAACAGAACATTTCATTGCATCCCAAATGTGGTCGGTCAATAAAAAGTTATCTAAGCATTTGAGTACTGCTTGTCACATATAAAAGGCTCTAACTTTATGTACTGTTACAACTTACAAAGGTCAGTAGACAATCCTAATATTTAGAGTTAAAAAAGAATATAGTAGCTAATAAGCCTAATACAGTAATAGGTACATAAATATATGTTAATGAGATAGACCTAAATGTAGTCAAAAAATTAGTGGGTACCATGCAAAAAACAATGATCAAGTTAAATTAAGCTTTTATAAGAACTAAAGGGACAATAATGCAGTACCATATTTGCATTGTGTTGTTATTCACTGGTACATACAAGCATATTAATATATCAATATTTGGCTTCTTACAGATAATAATTTTCCTGCAAGTGTTTCACACTTTTAATGAAAATTTGGCCTTCAAGCATGCACAAGTGAATTACTAGTGTAGGCAAAAAAAAGAGTATGCGTAGATGCAGTTTATATGTGTATATGCATTTCATACATTATAATTGAACACACAAAAGTGTATGCACACATCTACAATAACAAGCTGCATAACAGGTAATTTAAGCAATAGGAAAAATCACATTTGGATGATCATGCGTCAACATCTTCTGTGTATTTATTGATTACCACCTCGCCTCTTGGCTAGGTTCTATTTTGCCTTATTATACACTTTCCTCATGATATGGTTAGAGACTTTGACAATGACAGCAGTGATAACTTTAACAAAAACGTTCAGGCCCTCATCCTCCCTCTCCGGTTCCTCCACCTCCTTTTTTTGTTCATGTTTCTACACCACTTCAACCTTGACAGACCCTGTTCTAACGTTAGATTTTGCTGTTTCATCCAGATCATCCAGAACTCGAAAGAAACCCTCCTGGCAAAACCAAGACTGAGATCTGAATTAATACTCTCCTCCATGCTTGGACCTTCATTTTCATTTGGATCATTTGGTTACCTTTGTGGGTGCGATCCAAGCGCCGCTTAACATTGTTTCAATGAGTTCAAAAATATATTTAACTTACAATCCTCATGTCAGTTTTCGTACTTGTTCATGGGTGTGAGCCTAGCGCCGCCCACCACCAGTTCGCGGATCCGCTTTGCTTCTTTATTTTGCTGTGGAGACAGTTTGCCCGTTTGTCTCATGTACTTTTACAGTGCTTCACATTGTGTGCTCTTTTCTGATATTTTTTTTTCTTTTTCATTTGGACACATGCTGAACTACATCTGTTTTAATGTTTTGCCTGATTACTGTTTTCAGTCAGAAGGAGAGGACGATGAGGCAGTCACGCCAACACCTTCTGTGTATTTATTGATTACCACCTTGCCTATTGGCTAGGTTCCATTTTGCCTTGTTATTCCACGCATGATTTTCCCTCAATAAAGTGTTGTTTTTTACAGTTCAATCGGCGTCTTTTGTCCTACTTCTGATGCATATAGTCTAAGAATATGATTTTATGATGTGATGAATAGACCATGTCTATTTTTTTATTTTATTTGTATCACTCATCTTTATACAGAATAGTTCATTCAGCTGAAAGCTGCATGGTTAAGGTGAGGCCTTTTAAAATAAAACATATAATATCAAATATAAAATCAAACATCAGAAAAGATTGGCAAAAAGAAAAATACAGCAAAAGTAACAAACCATAATACATTAAAATGTATGATAAAAATGAGACATCTAAAGAAGATGTTCACTTTCCAAGTTTTGATGATAGTACTATGTGAGTATAGTACTTATTTCAATCTTATCTCCTCGTGAAGCTTGATGTTTAATGTAATTTCGGTGGTGGAACACTAACAAATAGGCCTATAGCTTGATATGCAATAAAAAAAAAGTATGAACTTGGTAAATACATCAGCAGGTAGTATTTGCAGTCATTGTAGTCAAATGATAAATTTTGCATTGTGTGATTTCTTATAGTGCCTTCAAAACCATTCCCTTCATGTAGCCTAGCATCAAACTTTGTAAAAAGTACAACAATTCTTGGCATTTATATCTATAATTTATAGCCATCCTATACAGGTACAATCTTATATCATTCAAAATAGTGTAAAAAGAACCTTAATTCAGTGGCCCTTGCTTAGTTGAGAAAACACCCACAAATTGCACCCGACCAAAAAGTGTACATAAATCTGAGAAGAAAAAAAGAAGATCAAATCCACATTAGATTTGATGTTAAACAAATGCCTAACCATGATATAGACATGAAATTTCTTTGTATATAATAAAATGTACATTCAATCAAGTTGATATCTATGACTCTGTGATGCTTTCTTTAGTTTTGAATGTCCTAACTTTGGGTTTATGGTTCAAATTAGTAGGTACGCCGTACTGGCTGAAACATATTGTAGGCCATATCTGCAGGGTTTTTTTTTTTTTTTTCACTGATTTTGGTCCTACTCGAATTTACGGCTTATATCTTTAAAGTTTGATCAAATTTGATAAAAGTTTTTATTTAGACCCAATATTTAGAAAGAGTTTTCATAGCGATTAATGACTGATTAATTGGATACGTATTTTTCATGCATGAACGCTTTTACTGCCCTTGCTTAAAAACTCGTGCAAAGTTCAAGTTTTGTTTACTTGCGAAAGAACACATTTTTCAGTTAAAATCACAACCAACTGTGTAAATTACTCCCCACCACTATTTTGCGTGGAAATAATTAATTAAATTTAAGCGTTTTGTGTGAAATTAATTGTGAAATAGCTCCAAATAACCCATTTTTTATTGATTTACTGATAATCAATCGAGTAGTTTGCGAACGTACAGTTCTCCCGCACTGGGCCTACTAATTTGCCAGCGATTGTAAAGTTCATGTATGGTCAACAACTTTTGAATTAGGTCTATAGACTGAAGAGGTTTTGCAATTCTACGTCACATATAATCGCGTACGCGCTGTTATCAGCGCGAACGCTGCGCGTTCTTTGCGTGTACGGCGACATGTTGCAGGGTATTTGGACTCGGAGGACAAGCATATGCATGCGGTACACGTACGCACGTACATACACTGAGTGACAGAACAGTTACTTACCTGCATACTGCATCTTTCTTAAGTTTAAAAACGAGTTTTCTTTAGAATGGAATTTTTTTACATTGTCTTCGGCTGTTCAAAATCTACAATTTTATTAGGTTCCAAAGAAAGGTATCCAGCAAGGAAAACAAACAAAAGAGCTTTCCGTTGAAAGCATGACCGTACGGGTGTTTCATACTTATTGGTGGAAGGAGGGCGTAAGGGGGGACTTTTTCCCCGACTGAAAACCTATCGCGACAAAACGCAATGCATATGTAAATACATTTTTTTAGTTCAAGGCTTAACCAGAGTTTTTGACTGATGCGGTGGGATGGGGAGGGGGGGGGGGTGGTGCAAAATAATCGAGGTGATAAATTTGGGGCACTAAAATGCAGTGGCGCAGTAAGGGGTTTTGATGAAGCCATTCAAATAGGCCCCAAGAAGAGATCACATTCATCACAGCCCCACCATGCATGGTTGGGGCTGGGTTGAACATTTTTTGATATTTGAAACCCTAGACTCCCTGAAATGGCACATTCAGACAGATTCCATTCACATTTTTCTCCGTTTAATATTAACTATTAAATCTATATTTTTTATTAGCCCCGACTTTTGTTCATTACCATTAAGACGGTCTCATCTATCGTTGTTTTATCGCTCTTTTATTTTTGGGCCCATCTATCTGATAGTTTTCAGTGGGCCCGACTTATGAATGGAGGGTCTATCATAATAACAAGAGACAGAAAGAAAATCCCAATATATTTATCTTTTTGGTGGGCCCGACATATGACTGAAGGGGCCCTTGCATCATAATATCAAGAGACAAGTCTGGGAACGACCCATTTATCTATCTTGCTGCTGGGCCAGACTTATGATTTAAGGGCCCGTCATGATATCAAGAGGGAGATAAAGGGAAATGGGCGCTAAAAGAACACGGGCCCTGTTTGGTTATTGTATGTCCCTTATATAATCATTAAAAAGCGCTTCGCCGGGCAAATCCTGTTTTGGAAAAATAGGGGAAATGCGGATGTCGCAAACAAGTCTACCTTGATTAAATTTTCAGGTCATATGCACTTTATTTCACTTAAAAACAATGAAAAGAAAGATTTACTGGAGTAAAAAAGTTATTGTAAAGAAATTTTACTATTTCTGTTTTAAAATTGTTTTTGAGGAATAAAATATTAAAGATAGACTTGTTTGCAGCATGCACATTCTTCCCATTTTTCCATAATTCTACGCGCTGCCTTCGCCGGCTAGTACGAATCTTCATACTTCAACTCATACATAAAAAATGTACACGCTTATGCAAAGTCAATGGGCTTTAACGCGTTTAAATAAAAAGTTGCCCAGAATTCTGGGCAACTTGAATTTCGGTATGAAGACTCTCTATAATATTTCAAGATGAAAATCAGCACACGGAAACTTGAAATGGTTTTACACCTTGTAAATATCATAACTCAATTGCTTTCCTAAAACGATACACATTTTTCGTTGAAAAATAAATGTTTCAACAGATTTTCTGCAAGCGTTTTGACAAAATTGTGATACGCACGTAAGCATTTTTTCCCCAACCAATTAGAAGATCGGACGCTTGAGTAAGGATATGATTGACATAATTGAGTGCGTATCTGCATCGCCTGTGTAACCTTGAGCGTATGAATGCACCGATGTGCGTCCTACGTGCGTGTTACTTATGTCAGCGAATACAATTTGTATGTATTAATAATATTAACAAAAGGTCAAGGGCGTTGAGGTACTTAAATTCGAATAAATATGATAGTGCGCAACAACGCAATTGTCGCGTCTTTTAAGAAACGAGCAGTGTTTTTTGTTGTATCTGCGCCCGTTTTGGCCTCTCTTTTTCAAAAACGCGCGCGTTTGCAACATTAGTTTGCAACGCGAACGTCCTGTGCACAAGACACAGTGAAATTTTTCCAGAAAATTTATAATTCTTACCCTTTTTTTTACAAGGAATTCGGGAAATCTACCAAGTTGGAAAAACTTTTTCAGCTGTATGTCTGTATGGTTACATCAGTGGCGTGGTGGGTCACGTTTCACTTGGGGAAAGGACATTTTGGCGCCCCCCCCTTCCCATCCGAAATAAAAAAAATGCTTTTATGTTAAACGTGCACATAGATCTAAATTGGCATACACTGTTTACATGACACCGATTAGGAAATTGCATAAAATCAGTGTTTCAAATCTAGGGACAAAGAAAATTTCCCGAAAATGAAAGAAACCTCTAAATATTGAAGGAAATATCCCCAAAGTGAAGGAAATTTTACAAACATTCAAGAAAACTTTCTAAATATTGAAACATATATCCCCAAAATGAAGACGATTCCACAAAAATTGAAGAAAATTCCCTAAATGCCGAAAATGGAAGAAAATTTTCAGAGATTTGAAGGAGAAAAAATTATCAAAAATTAAAAACTTCCGCAGAATGAAGGAAATTTTCCAAAAATTGAAAAAGATTCCCTAAATTCAAGAATTCCCGTAAATTAAAGAATTGTTTTTCGGAAATTGAAGATTTCCCAAAAACTTCAACAACAACAAAAAGGGGGTGAGGAGGGGGGAGGGGAACTGGGACTTGCCTAATATTGTGTTAACTCTATAGGCATGACATAGGAGCGAACCTGTGGGGCCCCAAGGGTTTCCGGGAAGCCCGGGCCTATGTTTTTTTTTTTTTTGTGGTTTTGATAGCAGGAAAGAGCTTTAAAATGTGTCACAACTATGGGGCGAAGCTGCAGGTAGGGGCGCTGGGGATAATAGAAAATTGCTTAATCGAGGGTAGACGTCCTTATAGGCATTTTTTGGCTTGATTTTGGTAGCAGAAATTCCTTTAAATTGTGTCAATTCCACACTAAAATTAGTTAAAAGAAAGATATAATTTGGAACAAATGTTCAAATGTAGAATCCCATTGACTACAATGTGTTTTTAGTTTAGGTCTAGGGATGGTTTTCATGTTTTTGATGTAAGAATAAAGCTTCGAGAGAAAACATTTACAGCGTTGAGAATAAAAAGTGTGTAAGAATATATTCTCAAGACAATTTCTGTGCTCCTGTGAGCATTCGGTGCTTTCTCGAAAAGCTTCTACCAGCTGTATTCAATCAAACTGCTGCCCTTCACGCTAGGGGCAGATATTAAATAATACTGACGAGCTATCGCCATGCATCTTCTATTCTCCAGGTGCGAAATCCAGGGCCCGCCTCGAGTGCCATTGGTTGCGTTCGGGGTGAAGTCCCCGGAAATTTGGTCTTTTCTGTGGAAAATTTATGCGCTTTTGGACGACAAATGGAATATTACGTGCAAATAGTATATAAGAAGAAATTATTGATCAACACAAACATTTTCCCATTGCCTAAAAAGATATATTTTCCGGACGATTTTGGCGCCCCCTTGAGCACTCGGCGCCCACTCAGAAAGCTTCGTTGGGGGCAGTTTCCCCCTGCCACTGCGTTACATTTGGCAAAATCTAGGGGCGTCTGTGTTAATTTGTATGCTCTTTTCTGACCACTAAAGTACTGTAAACGAGGTTATGTATTAGCGATCGTGTCTACTATCAGACTATTCGTCGGTCTGCGGTCGGCTTCAGAGGATATGGGTTTCTGCCAAGTCGGCGATGATTTCAATACATTACTGATCTAAATGGTACATCCGAAATTTTATATCTTCACCTGACTAAGATCGGTGCCAAAGTATCAATATTGTTGAGGGCATTATGACCCCGTCGGGCATGATTTTGATAAATCACTGATTTAAACAGTACATCCGACCGTGACATTTCACAGTTTTACCCGAATAAGGGGGGCGGGCGCCCCACAGCCAGCCCCTCCCCCTTCCTTCCCGTCCCGTACGACCATGATCGAAAGGAAACGCATGTGGTACCGGTTAAGTGCAATTCGTTTGGTCTTGAGTGGACCATGACATCATGCTGAAGGTATTGCACAACCGATTTGGAATTGATGGGAAGGCATTGCAATGGTTCCGTAACTATTTTAATGGAAGAAAATTAAAAGTCCAAATAGGACAATCTCTTTCAGAGGAGATCAACCTTCCATTCTCCGTGCCTCAAGGCAGTTGTGCAGGCCCGATTCTGTGCAATCTTTATGCAAGCGCAGTACAAAATACATCAGTTAAAATATGCAAAACGCTGAGATAACTCTCATGGTATACGCTGACGAACATTCATATCATAGCAGTTGGCAGCAAACATCTTTTTAGATGAGCAGCATTGCATTGATGCTTTGGAAGAATATGCTATCCTTGTTTCAACCTGTATGAATAAACACAGACTAAAAGTAAATAATAGTAGAACTGAATACATAAAATTTAGTAGCAATGTCCTATTAGATCAATGTAGGGTTGATGGTATCAATAATGTCCACGTGGATAAAAGTCATTGTATTAAGTATCTTGAAGTTTGGTTGGACAATCAGCTAACATTTGAAAGACACATAAATGAAAAGTGTAAAACAATATGCTTACATCGCCTAAGATCATTAGAAGTCATCTAAACAATTAGTCCCTTCAACAGTTGGCACTTTCTCCCGTTATTTCTAAGATTGACTATAGTAAGTATGTTGTTTTATGGCTTGCCAAGTACGTCAATAACTAAATTACAAAGGGTTCAAAATTTTGCAGCGAGATTGATTTTAGGGAAGAAGACATATGGTAGTGCTTCGGGATGCTTGAAGTACTTACATTGGTTGCCAATAAGGTCTATAATTTTATTTCGGTTGCTATGTATGTCTTTCAAATGTATAAATGGATTAGCTCCAACCTACTTAACAAATTATTTTCATATAAAACAAAGCAATTATTCACTGAGATCAACTCATTCTTGCACATTCGAAATACCAAAAACTAAAACTGACCGTTTTCACTTAGCATTAAAATGATTACTCTACTTGACTTTTTATTTTGATTGTAAAGTGCCACTG
This sequence comes from Chiridota heheva, assembly GCA_020152595.1. Taxonomy (NCBI): domain Eukaryota; kingdom Metazoa; phylum Echinodermata; class Holothuroidea; order Apodida; family Chiridotidae; genus Chiridota; species Chiridota heheva. Next base: position 30,592 of record JAIGNY010000509.1, read on the forward strand.
ATTTATATATATATATATATATATATATATATATATATATATATATATATATATATATATATATATATATATATATATATATATATATATATATATATATATATATATATATATATATATATATATATATATATATATATATATATATATATATATATATATATATATATATATATATATATATATATATATATATATATATATATATATATATATATATATATATATATATATATATATATATATATATATATATATATATATATATATATATATATATATATATATATATATATATATATATATATATATATATATATATATATATATATATATATATATATATATATATATATATATATATATATATATATATATATATATATATATATATATATATATATATATACATATAAATACATATATATATATATATATATATATATATATATATATATATATATATATATATATATATATATATATATATATATATATATATATATATATATATATATATATATATATATATATATATATATATATATATATATATATATATATATATATATATATATATATATATATATATATATATATATATATATATATATATATATATATATATATATATATATATATATATATATATATATATATATATATATATATATATATATATATATATATATATATACATATATATAGATATATATATATAGATATATTTAGAAGTGAGCGCTTTAGCACCTATTAATTCGTTTGGTCTTAAAACAGTCGGATCGAATTTGCTGAAAGCAATGTTAGTCAGTGTTAGTGGTACGTACCAGTTAACTGGTTAAACGGATTTATACCATTTATTTGTTAAATTTAACAGATGATATCTTTTATCCGTAACCGTAAACTACATTATCGTGTGCCTAACTACGTAGGTTAGGCCTCAGATAAACATCTGGCCGTAATACTTAGTATACGCTATAGCCATGACTTGCATGTAACTCTTAGTGCGTAGCTTGTCTGCATGTAGGGCATATAGAGGGAGATGGCCTATACCTATATTTGTATGTGTAGGCTTTGCCAGATCGACCGCTGCGTGAATGATGGCATGAAGATTGGTGCATGCTTAGTGCTAGCCTTCTTAGATGTTGCTCTCCAGCCTACGTTTGGCAAAATGCAAGTGTTATTTTTTTTGAACCTACATATTTTTTTTTCAACTTAAGTTAGGCCTATAAACGAATGTAGTGTTTCTGGTCACATTTAGCGTGCTGATTTTTGCCTGTTATCCCCTGTTGAACTAATTTTCAACCTGAGACATAGCTAAGTAATTATAGTTTAGGCCTACATATACCAACGAAACTTGTTAACATGATAAAACGGCTAGCCGTAGTTGAAATTTCCGTCACAAATTAGGCCCTACTTTTTTTTTTAATTACTTGTAAATATGGTAAAGATTACGTAGCCGGCAACTCAAAAAACAAAGTGAATTATCGGGAAACTACATTATCACGATGGCTCGTACTCAACCACATACAAATTGGTTTATAAGCCTCTAAGCTTTTGAAGGCTTGAAATGAATCATGTTTGATAATAAATTCTTTTGTTCCAATTACTAAAAACATGACAAGGTCCGGTCAAGCAATTCCTGTGAGTTTGTCCATATCAGTCGACCGTTATCGTGGTCGGACTACGAGCTCAGTACGGTTTTGCCAAGTTGGAGTGGAAACTGTATTATAACAGTTAATGTGATATATATTTTTTTATTTTTATGAACACTTGTGTCGCCTCAGCCAGTCAGTGAAAATTAATGGTACTCATATATGTTGAAAACTATTATCTAATACACATCACATTTGAAGAAAAATAAATTCTGTCCAGTATTTGTTAAATAATGACAAAAAAATATGCTTTTCTCCTATTGACTAAAATGATAACTGACTGTTTGTTTTCCCCTTTTAATGAAATTTGAGATTGTCAAAAAAACATTGTTACGTCGCTGTGCACCACAACATTCCTGGATGTCCGACCTCAAGAGTTCTTGTTTCTTTATTGTGTAAGGATCTTCCACCAATGTCTTTAATTCTATCGCGATACCGTTGTTTTATATTAGGATCCTTTAACAATTTGTAGTATAGTAACTGAACCTAATTTTGTGAACCCCCTAATCTCGTGCACTACGTAATATGTTTGATTCCACCTAGTTTAGCAACCAATTTTGAACAATCGGACTTACGAGCTAAAACCAACATTAAAAAATCGTAAAAATGACGCTTCCTTGGGTAAGGGAGACCAATATTTCTTACTTAAAATGCAATATAGCTTACAAAAGATATTTTCCTTTCAAAAATTACTGGTCCAGTTGAGCCAATAAAAACATAAAATTGTCCTTCTCACTCGAACACACACATCCATCTGCTGTCACTGCCGTTAGGATAAAGGACGTTTTATTATTTAATGATGGCTTAAGCTATAAAAGAAAACAAAAAAGTATAAACAATGGTCACATCGGGTTCAAAACTGATGAATATTCAGGAGCTTAAACTTTAACTTAAGGGTATGACGTTACAAAAGTTCATTTCCGTCCCGCAATAGGGTGTGAAAAACGTATAGCTTTTTATAGTATTCTTATTCAAATGAATAATATGTGAGTGCTAATGCACAAAAAAAAGAGATTAAAGAAACAAATGAAAGGTCTAGGTAGATTCTTTTCACCAAATGTCACTAAAATGAAGCTATGCAGAATGTGTTTTAGTGCGATTGCTTGTTAATCTTATGCCCCCATTGTAAAGACTTGGAAGAGTGATTTTTGATCTCTTATTTTTTACGTTTCAATATTTTATTCACGTTAAGTGTTTGAAAACAACATTTTGCATTCTGTTTTAAAGGATCTTTAAGTTTTCCTAATGGATAAATCCAAAGTGCGCCATTAGTGCACGAAATTAGGAGAACTCAAACTTGAAGAAACACACTCGAATTTTGTTATATTTTGTTATCGCTTGACGTTTTTTTGGAAAAGTTTTTTTTCATTCAAGAAGTTTTGTGACACCTTCAAAGAATTTTGAAAGGTAAGTTTTGTTTTTTTTTTCTAAATTTTGCCATTTTCTTTCTTAAGTGTACGAAATTAGGTTCCCCCATGCTATGACGAAAACTGGGCCATATTAAACGTGTAACTGGTACTGTTCATGTCAAGCAGACTTGCGTCTCTACTGCACTGAACAGCTGTGTACGCTCACGTTCGCCGGCTTAGTTTGTTGTTTACACATTGTTCTCCAACCGATGATTGATTCGCGGTTGCTAGGGAAATACGTCACGATTTAGAGGGCATCGCGCGTATTGCATAACCTCTATTGAAGGCAGTTAGACGACTCAAGCAATCACAACCAAATCTATAACAAAATAACAATTTTGCAACGAGAATAAACCCAAAATGAATTATTTTGATGTTCACAATGTTCTTTTTGATATCCACGTTGCCACGCGTGGAGGCAAACTTGAAGAGCGTATAGTATTTATTTAGGCGCTCGTTGGTTGTTTGTTATTTCTTGATCGGTGATTGGCTGATATTTCACATTGTGTGAGTGCACATTATGTGTACATGGCATCGTTGCGCATACTTTCATTTCCTGCTATTACGTCATAATATTCTAGGACAAAATATGTTAATATGACAAATGTTTTTGTTGTGACTATTAGAGAATGCACTCTACCATCAGGGCGATTAGGAGACGCATACCTCATTGATTGTTACAGTAAAAATGTCAAAGTGCAGCTTATCAGATGGTGAAGGCCTCCCAGCAGCGTCTGGTTTATCACAAAATGGGTCTCTGGACAAGGATAATCAAAATCCAGATGCTCCAGGGATCTGGAACACAATGCCTGAGGTTGTTCTCGTGCACATTGCGTCTTTTCTGCGTCGATGGGATAGAGTATCGATGGCACGAGTCTGTCGAAAATGGTACGGAGCAGTGATGGATGCACCATCCCTTTGGAGATTTACAGAAGTCCACATCCGAGGAAACTGGCGAGATAATTTTGAGTTGGATTACATCCGTTCACGGGGTCGTTTTTTAAGGAATTTGAACATCTCAGGTAATATAAGATGCCAACGACATGTTAAAAAGTTTCAACGAACGTTCACAACTATATTTGCCACTCTGTATCGGCACGGCCCCGTTCAGCTGCATAAACTGACCGTTAGTGACATGGAATTGCAACATTACTTCCGTGGAACATCTGGAGGTTTTGCCAGACGTGGAGTTTTAAGATCTCTAAGAAGATTCCTTCGAAAACAACAAAATTTACGTCATCTTAATATAAGCTTCAATGCAGTGACCAAAGAGGAAGGATTGAATCTTCTTGAATCCACGTCGCAGAGCTGCCGAGCAAAAATAGTCGAAACGCTTAATCTCGTAGATTTTTTTCAAAACGGGGAAGAAATTCACAGGGAAACGGAATTTGTTGATGTGATGTCACAGTTTTTATACCTTACCACCCTCAGACTCAACTACAGTTGCCTTTCTGACGAACTTTTGCTCCGCTTATCCGCAAATGCTCCACAAACAAAACTCGAGACATTAGACGTTCGGTGCCCGCGCGTAGATGTCACTTATCATTCCATCCATCATGGGGCTTGGAGAACTTTCAGTTCTGCGTTCCCGACAGTGCGAGTCAAGTTTCAAATCAATGGACTATTGAAGATCAGCGACATCCAGAGAATTATGATTCCAGATATCCCACTGCATTCGCTTTTGCTGCATGGTCACAACGATGACTCTTTCCATCCTGATCGGACTCTAAGACATCTTGCACGGAACTACAAATCAGTAAGGAGTAGTGCCTTATGTAACATTAGCAGTGAAATATCATAAATAAACACCCACTTCTTGTACTGAACAATCTGCCCACAAAAATTGTCTTAATTGATAGGCCTGAACAACAATGCAACTTGACATGGGCGATACCTCCACCCCCTTTCTCTCTCTCTTCCCTTTCCACCTCCTTCCTCTTCCTGCTCATCCGCACGCAAAATAAAAACAGGATAATGCGATGTAAAGTCTTCTTCGGGGCGTAACGACCAATGTAAATTTCTGAATAAAAACACAAAGAGTCTTAGTACGCGTACGAGTTTTGTTAGGCGTTATCATGTGTAACACTTTCTGCAAGCACATATATCTAGGGATTAGTCAGTAGCTATGAATTAGGTGCTCACCCCCTTCCACTCCCTTCCCTACCCCTCCCCCACGCCCCTAACAGATCCGCCCTGTTGTGACCAGGCCTACTTAAAATGCATGTCAGCATATGCAGGGACCAAGTCACCAGGATGCCTCAAAAAGAATCAATCAATACGCAAACATGAATATTAACCTCAACTTAATGAGATCCTGGGTATACGTATCAAACTAAGCTGTCCTTTTATCTTTACAGATAGTTGAAAAGATTGTTGTTGACGTCAGCCCATGCTACCGCTTCTACAACCAAGGATTGGTGTCGCTCGTTAAAGATTGCACGAAACTCCAGTCACTGGAGCTTCGGGGTCGTGTTCAATGGCCCACTCTTCGAGAAATCTTCGAGCTCCAAGATGAAAAATACTATCGTTACAATAAAGCGCCTCCATTACAATACTTCCATATGATTGTTTCGAGCTACCGTGTGGACAGCTATGAAGAAGAGGCAATTGTCTACGAAGAGTATCGGTCATCATTCGTTCGATACAACTTGGACTATGAGATTTTAGTTGAGCCTCAGTTTTATCCTCTACCCATTGAATACAATGAATATGACGAAGCGGTTCAGGTTTTTGGTCCTCCAATTGTAATTGACGATTAAGTGTGAATCAAAGGATGAAGTAAGTTGTGCCTGACGTCTGCAAAGATTTCAAAAGTTCAACAAACTAATGGTTATTCAACTTAAGTGAGGGTATTCTTACGAAATCAAACAAACTAAATTCTAAACGGCAATAAATTTTGCTCCACCAATGAGGTAACTTGTTTCCTTTCTTTTGATTTCACTTCGAATGTGTACAATTTCGGTCGTTGATCATGCAGCGGTGCAAATGAAATGATTAAGTCACATCCCTATTTTGTCCCCTACATTCTGAAGGAAACAGTTCGTCTCTTTGTCCTATGTTATCGGTTCTTAGATCTAATGTCACTGAGTCATCAGATATTTCACCGGTGCTTGGTAATCCCCCTCCCAATATTCAGGTCTATTAAGGAGGTATTAGGCATATGTATCACAGGAAGACCAATTGATAGCATGGCATGGTTAGACAATATAAGATTGGGATCTTCTGAATTTGTGGAAGAAATTTCAGGGGCCGGCGTAGAATACGAGCCTTTCCTAGAACTTTCAGTAAATCATAGAAAAGTTTGCGTTCGCACTCCACTCCCCCCCTCCCTTCTTCCCTCCCCTCCCCGTACACACACAACCATACACTTCTCTACACATAATGTGGACATTGGAATCAAAATTGTTTAGGGTGTTTAAAAAATATTCTACACAGGGGTACCCGGGCCCGATATTTTGAATCCTAGGTCAGGATCAAAAGTTAAAATTGAAAAATACCCCAATCCTATTGAAAAGCATATCAAATTTTTCTGCTGGTTATAAGGAATCCCAAAAGGTATGCTTTGTTATATGTTTCACCTATATTTTTGTTTCTATGGAAAGATGTAAATACTATTGAACTTTCGATTGGTCACTGCACTCATGACTGGCCGAGTAATTTGATATGCTTTTAGTAGGGTTGGGGTATGTTTCAGTTTTGAACTATTGACCTTGGTTTGACCCTGACCTAGGCTTACAAAATTGGACACACCTGTCTAGAATTTTTCTTAGGACACTCTAGGACCTACACTTGTGGAAAGTTTGGTGCTTTAATCCAACGTTTCACAATTTCACTCAAATATGGAC
>JAIGNY010000509.1:42500-62658 GCA_020152595.1 Chiridota heheva
TTGATTGGTTGAAATTTTGCTGCGCGATTTGTTGTCTCGTATTGCAAGGTATATAGTTATTTAAAACGCCTTCAAAATCACAACACGAGAGAGTTCAGACGGTACGGCGATCTCCAATAAAGTTTTTTTTTTCAAATCATGTTGCGAGTTCGAGCCCCAGTAGAATCGTTTATTTTGACTTTTTACTTTCATCTTCTTCTTTTTTTTCCTCAGTAAATCTTATTTGGTGACTATCATTGTAGTATTATATTACTAAAATTTCACTTTCGTTTTCTGACAAAAAAGCATCGAAAAAAACAAATAAGTTTATCGGCACAGTAACGTAATGCGCTGTGTATGTAATTCTGCACACACAACGTACATGCTAGTGTCTGGCTGTACTGTGTGGTACAAACAGACATAGGATCGGATCTTGCCCCCACAACCGGAAGTGACGTCAAAATATAGTATCCCCCATTTTTACCGTATTTTACTGAGGCGAGCCTCCCTCTTTAAAGAAAATGATGAAATGTGAATCTTGCCTGAAAAAGAACTCAAACAAAAAAAATGATATGAACTTGGAAGAAAGCATTCTGCAAACTCTAACCATGAAGAGTTTAGAATGCAAATTGGCAATACTGATTAAATGTGAGGAAGAGATTTAGGGTTAACAGTTTGTGGGTCTACACTCTTAAAACTCAAAAAGTTACATACAACACTTCGGTCGGTGTTACAGATAAGAGTTACCTTGTGTAACACTCTAATTGATGGATAACTGAATTGTAACACTTGTGAGTGTCCTGCACCAAAAATCAAGTGCTCAATTAACACCTGAGTTAGTGTTCAATCTCAAAGGGTTAAATATAACACTCTAGTAAGTGTTACAGATAAGAGTTACTTTGTGTAACACTACAAGTGTTCGATGGCAAAATTGTAACACTTAATTGTGAGTGTCACGGCGGAGTCACATTATTAATGGGCGGAGTAATTGACACAAATAAATGTTCATGCAGAAATAAAGATTAATAACTGCATTAATATTTCTATTTTGAAAATTCAGATGATCAAGTCTAACTTCCTTGTGGTTTCATTTCCTTCAATATTTTGATTAAATATTTTTGCTGAACTTTTTATTTTGTTTTTGCTGATGAAACTAAAGAAATAAATCAGTATAAAGCAGCTCGTACACTTTTATTTTATCATGAATTATATGTCTCATTCAATTGTGACTGGTTGGCAAGAGGCAATAAGTGGCGCCGCCAAACATTTCGGCATAGGGTCAAGGGAGAAACCTCGCATTTTCCAAGTTTTAGATGACCCAAAAAGACTCTGAATGTGTGTAATACACGGCTCTTTTAATTAAATTAGGATTATTACAAATGATCTAATATACCAGCATATAATTTTACAATGATACAGACTACCCTACCCCATTAAACAAAATAGGGATTCGATTTTGGTGGCTACAAACCTTTTCGGCATGGGATCAAAGGGCCCTTTTTGGGCACCCAAGAAGTCGGGGGAAATGGGTATCAAAATTCGGGCAAAACTGTGTTAAAAAGAACTGACTTAAATATTTTCTGAATAAAAGAAAAAAATATTTAAGATATAAATATAATATTTAAAACCTTTATTCAGTTGTTTGTTGTTTTAAAGCAGATGATTTGGCATTGTGGTAACATGAAATGTGGATTTTATGAGTATATTCATGAACTGTGTTAAATTAGGGCGAGATTGGAGGATTCGGGCAAAAATGTTCTGCCCCCCCCCCCCCAAATGAAACTGTCCCGTACGCCTATGTCTCTATGTAAGATTAACTTCCTTGTTCTTGTCACTGTATGCTTCTTGACATTAACATTTCATAACATTGCTGTGCATCGTAAATTAATTTCCTTGTTCTTGTGCATGAACATTTCACAACGTTGAATTCAATGTAGTTACATTTTTTTCTCTTATTAAACAGTTAGAGCCATTGTAATAGGGTTAATTAATTTAGAACCATTGTAATAGGGTTGAAGTAGATACAAAATAAATATATATGAAAGAAATTTGTAACATGTATGTTTACTGATGAATAAACGAAAACATTTTAGCGAACGTGAGAGAAATGCAGCCGTGAGTGATTTGCTGCGCAAACCACTCACGCTCCTTGCAAACTACTCACGCTTTTGCATTTCTCTCACGTTATACTACTTGTGTAATAGGATACAGTTAGTATACCACACAAATCATTAACAACAACAACAACAAAATTAACAAATAAGGAAACTAATGAAAGCAACAAAATTAAAAATATGCAGAAAAAAAAAATCAAAAAAGTAATGCTGTCACATAATTCGATTCTACGACGTATGGATTCGAGCACATTTTGACATCCTTTTGCCAGTCCTATTTTTTCATCACGTATTCATAGAACTAGGAGACTTTGAAGTCTCGGGCAGCAAATTGTTTTCCCCTTTTAAAAATATTTTTTCAAATATTAAAATTTTAGCAATAGGGGACAGTGTCGCAGCTGGGTCATTGCGTCATTGACACAAGGACCCCATACTCCAAGCCTCCGAGGGCCACTCCCAGGGGCGTAACTTCACATCGAGCGCTGGAGGTGTGTGGGGTAACGCAAATATATCCCATGTTATAGGGGGCTTAGGATTTTAAAAACATGTCGCTTACTAAAATATAGGACCTTTTTTCTTATCGTCCCGGATGTGGGGCTTTTTTCATGGGCCTTTCGGTTCCTAATACAGGCACCGTTTTCCTATCGCCGTTCCTGAAGTCGCCAGGTGCTAGCTGGGGTTACACTTAGAACACGGGGTATGTTAAGTTATATTGTATTTTTACGGGTGAAAGTCTCCTGAAAGGGGGCGGTCACATCGGGAATCCCCAGGGTCCCCATATTTCTAAATCCGGCCCTGGAAACGCACCCCTCACATGAGAAAACCCTGTACATCTCGATACTGACCAACCCTTCCATTTTCGGGAATTTTTCTTCCTTTTCGGGAAGTCTCAATTTTTGTGACATGTCTTTCATTTTTGGGAATTTTTCTTCATTTTTGAAAAGTTTGCAACCATTTTTTTTTCATTTTTAAGAATTTGCATCAATTATCGTGAAATTTCCTCCAACTTTCATGAAATTATCTTCAAGTTTTGTGAAATCTTCTTCATTTTCGGGAAATTGTCCACATTTTTGGAAAATTTGCATCAATTTTTGTAAAATATCTTTCATTTTCGGGAATCTTTTTTTCATTTTCGGGAAAATTACATCAATTCTCGCAAAATTTTCTTCAAATTTCATTAAATTTCTTTTAATGTTTGTGAAATCTCATTCATTTTCGAGAATTTTTTAATTAGTTTCGGGTAAATTTCTGTAATTTTTGTGAAGTTTTACTCTAATTTGTGTAAAATGTCTTCACAACATTTTCGAGAAATTTTACCCAAGTTTCCTCTAATTTTATGACACCCCTCCCCCTCTCTTACAAGTAGTTTTACCGTAATAAGAGACTCGTACATTTTTGTAGGTTTGTTGGGCCAAAAATCAACTTTACCTGAACTTAATTGCTAATTTTTGGCAAGTCAGTAGTACCTGTCGGCATATAAAAGCTTGCACCCCCTTATTGGAAACGGTCTGTTTTTCATGTCTGAAAATGGCTAAAAATCAACACAAAGCTCGAAACTTTAAATGCAAAAAAGAGAAAACAATTTTTAATTATCATGTTGCAATCTACTCCGATAAACATTTGGGTTACTATTTCTAAACCATAAACAAGCAGAGGAAAAATTTCCCTTGACAATAGCAAAAAATCAGGTAACATTATTGTGGGATTCACCGGCGAAGCGCGCCCTGGTAGGTGTCCAAAAGGAGGAGCCACCGCAGTCTCTAAAAAGGTCTTGTTTTTGATGCCCCGAAATCAGAAAATGGTCCTTGTCATCGGGATTAGAATTTTAAACATGTGTGGCTGCGGCGCGGTATATTCATAATGTCTTAGTTGCCAGCGATGTTGGAAGCGGGGGCAGGGAGAAAACTGCCCCATGACGGGGTTTGCATTTTCGGTCAAGCCATCTCTTTCCAGTCAAGCGGCCTGGCCAAACTGGCCAAAAATTCAGGAAAATTGGCCACAATTTTCTAAATCATGGCCAAAATGACCCGAAAACTAGACAAATGTTCCCTAAAACTGGCCAAAATTTCCCAAGAAATTTCCCGAAATTGAAGTAAAATTCTCGAAAATGAGGGAAATTTTCGGAAAATATAGGTAATCTCTCTGAAATTGAAGAGTTGAAGGGAATTTCCGGATTAGCAGCAACTTTTCATGAAAAGAAATTTACCAGTGAAATTTTTGCACTTGTCACAGGAATTTTTTTGGGGGGGTTTGCCCCATAGAGGTGATTACGCCACTATACCAGTTGCCCAATTCCAGAATCAGTATCATGCCGATTTGAGTGGAGATGATTCTGATATAGTCGATTCGGATAGGATGGGCCATTAAGGCTCTGGTATGAATAGTAACAGGGCCGTAATTTTCCCGGGACAGGAGGGACATGCCCTCTCACTTTTCAGCAGAATTTTACAAATTCAGTACATTTTGGGGAAAATGTTCCTCTTGTCCCGCACTTTTAGGATACTTCCCCCGGCCTTGAATAGTACATTCCTGACTCTCTTTATTAGAAATTACGTTATCAATTTTTATCGACGTCCCCCACTTTCATCAACATTGTCATCAAACTGTCAATATTCACGATTCCCCAACCGCCAACTTTTTGGAGGTTGGCTACGCCACATGATTTTGGTATTCAATCATCAGGTCATGGGACATAATTAAGATATATCATTAAGATGTAGCAGTTTAAACAGTACAGTATGGCCGTACGAGGCCATCTTACTCCGTGGGGAGAGGTGACATTTTCCTCAAAAACCTATCAAATATCGCATTCAATCTGAGAATAAACAGTTAATTTGCAGTGAAGAGAGGCGGTTGTGTTCATGTACTAATGTAATGTAGCGTACGTGTAATGGCGTTGGGTCCCGTGGCCTGTTTAAGGACCCCAACGTGGGGCTAAAGGGGAGAAGCATAAAGCTTTTGTTCAAGTTTGATGCCCCAAAATTGTTTAAAATGAAACACAACGTACGAACAAAAATTCATTTGATGAAAAGAAGAAAACTCTATTGATAAAATCTAACAGATTAAGGTAAGCTTTAGGTAAACCTGGCCCGTCAACATTTTTTAAGCAAACAGAAATTTCCTGAGGTCCTGACTCACCCTCCCCATTTTCAGAAATAACGTTACCATCCTTCGGATCCCCCACTTTTGACATAAAAAGTTAAGATTTCTTTCTTGGAAGCTGGCTACGCCAGTGCCTAAAATATAATTCTCATCCCTTTCCGATTAAGATTGGTGTCTCGAGAATCATGTCAACTTGTCAGCATCATGCCGAGTTGGGAAGACATGACTGTTAAATCTAAATCGCAATTAATTAAGAAATTATATCCCTAATTGAAACAGTGCTTCCGACCGTCTCTGGCCGACTACGATCGGTGCCCAAGAAACAAGTAGTCAACATGTCGAGAGAAGAGGACATGTTGACCCCTATTTCTAGCCGAATCGGACATATTCCTGCCCGACTTAGATCGATGTCCGACAGGAGGCGGCCGCCCCCAGCCCCGCCTCTTTGGCCATGACAGTATGACATTTTGTATCTGTGCCCGTCTAAGGTCAGTGCCGAAGTATGATGTTGTCAGCAATATGCCGAGTCTCGGGAGGCCATGGTTATTATAAATCCGAGATGGGCATGATTAAGATTTATCTCTGATTTGAACAATACATTCCGACATTGTACATAATTATCTGACCAACTAAGATCGTGCTCACTGCCCGAGTGTGATGTTGTCAGCATAAGGACATGATTGGTATATCTAACTGAGAAGGCAATTCTTAAGAAATATGTACAATTTAGATAGTACAGCCGACAGCTCTGCCAGACAATTATCGGTGCCCCTCCCCCTCCTCTTTGCCTTTTATGGCCATAAAAGTCACATAAATAATTATGATATTTTCCAAAACATTTTCACAAATATTTTGTCTTTTTGCAAAGAAACAAAACAAAAGTATTACAATATCAATTTTTCTACCGTTTTGCATTCACAACCATGTTTTTTGCCCGACGAAAAATATTATAGCTAACGCTAAATCCATCCGATACATATTAGGCTCATAAGAGCCGATGCTTATTCCCGGTTTCCATGGCGCAATCGGATGAGAGTACATGACTTCCCCTGTACAGGACGCCAGTCCATCACATATTAACTCAATTAGCAGAATTTGTACTCATTTGTTACAGCTGGGTGTATTGAAGCAAATAGAATAAAGTGTCTTGCTTAAGGACACAATGCAATGGTCACGACGGGAATCGAACCCGGTGCCATTGGAATACGAGCAAGCATGGCTCCTTAACAACTGAGCCACTGCACCACTTAAAACTCCACACCCCTTAGACTATGCCCCTGGCCCCTCCCCTTACACTCACAGGAAACAGTGGAACAAACACATTTTAACTAGACTTATGTTCAGATGTTTGTTACATTGAACCTACATGTAACAATCTCCTTATCATTTTGATTATGACACTAATTGCACGATAACTGGCCTTAGGGTCATAAATTATAATGTTATGGGCATAAATTTGCTTTCGCAAAACAGAAAATAATATATGACCAAAATGATATTGCATCACATTAAAAATTAAAGTACCTAATCTGTACAACTTCATAATCAGTTCAGTCCACGCTCCCGTTCGGGAGATCTCCCGATTGGCCGGGAGATCGAAACATGCGAAGTGACTATAATCTAAATTGTTGCTAATAAGTTTAGCAGTTAGTATCTTTTTACTTGTCAAATTCTGTAATTCTAAAAATAAACCTTGGAAATGATATTGAAATTAATATTTCTGAATGATTTGAACTTTTACTGGTTATTCAAATGTTAAATTCTGCTCTTCAAAAATTATTGAAAATAATTCTAAAAGATTACGTTAAAATTTCCTGGTGAAAGTCAAATTTGCGCTGGTGAAAATAGAGAAAATAATTTAATCGTTCTGTTACACCAATAAGAATTGAAAATTTCACATGCATTTTTGACTTAAACCTATTTACCATTATGTATTTCTTTACAGAGATTTGCATTTGGAAAGATGCATTGTGGGTTATAATGACAAGAAATATCCCGATTGGGAGATCTCCAGATCGGGAGCATGAAGTGGACTGATAATTCCAACTTTATGTTGCCAAAAGCGCCTAAAGTGTGAAATAAATTGAGGATTTTGAGGTGGCTTGATAGTTAAATCTGATTTATTTCGTTTTGAATTTGAGGTGGCTTGATAGTTAAATCTGGTTTATTTCGTTTTGAATTTACAATTTTGTAAATCTCCAGAAATTGTTAAAGTTTTAAATTGAGAGCAGCTGAATTCTTTCAGAGAGATATTATATAGCTTGGGTGCAGAACAATAAATGCATCTGTGTGTCAAAATACGGACTTATACAACTGCAATTTACGATGGCCCATATTAGTGCAACTGAAAAAGAAATTCTTGGCTCTTTATGATGAAAAAACAATGAAACATGTTTTTTTGAGAAAAAAAAAAAGTTTTCTATTTTTAGAAGCAATTATGTTAATTTGTAACTACAGATTGTTTCCTAATATTTTAGCATCTTTGGTTATGGAACCCCATGCTACCAGACGATTTATAAAATCAGTATTTGTTATATAAGTTAATAGTACAAACAGACAAATAAAAGACTTAAGCAGAAAGCAGAAAACCAGCTGCAGCATACAATTCATTGATGCAGCTGCGGTAGAAGTAAACAAAACAGTCTTTATATTTTGGAATTAGTGTTCCCGATATGCTTCATCAAAGTTTGAGAATTATAGCGCTCCCAATATGGCTCATCCGTAAAAGTGTGAGGATTATCATTACGTGGAATAGGACTAGGCGGACTACTCGCAATCTTTACTTATTAATTTTTTTCGTTTCTAAATGTTTGTCACCGAAAACTTAACAGAGATCCATTCCTTCTACAAAATGTATTGACCGTATGGTAAAACTCAAAATGCTTCGACCAGAATTTGTTGTAATCCTTCGACTAGTCGAAGAATTACAAAAGACAATTAAAAACTGGACTTACATTAAAAAAGATAATATCCTCGCCCAGCCATGCTTCATAAACTTGATCATATATCAGTTTATGATCGATTGTGATATCGATTTTTATCAGTGTGTGAATTGTCCTTTTTATCAAATCAAAAATCAAGTATGTACGGTTGCCAAGGTGAAACGTTTTCAGTCATTTTTCGTCCACTGTGAAATCTTATTCAGGAATTAAATTCGATCATAATCCCCGTGTCTCTGTAACAGCTTGGAACATGGGCATTACGTCGTCATGAGGATTAGGAGGCCCAAGGCGTAAGTCCCAATGATGGCGTCATATGAAATTTCGAATGTTATATAGAAAATTCGACATCATGACTTAATACCCGTACATACCTGCATACTCGAATTTCTTTTTGACTTTTCGGTAAAATATTTTTAAAATAAAATTATTTTGATCGTATCCTTACAATATTCTCGTTTCTGCCTTCATCAATTCTAGAAACGTCTCTTTCTAAAAGGTATTGAATCTTTTGTTAGAGTTTGAATGTCATCCATCACCTTTGTCATCGTTCGAAATATTACAATAAAAAAATGACAAATCATCCGTTTTCTATCCTTTTGAAAGTTAACTTTGATACAGAATTCTAAGAATGTAAAGTTATATAAAATTCATGAAGTAGACATTAGGAAAATATTACGAATGCAATTTGGTTTAAGGGTGGCAAATTTTTTAAAATTAAACCTCAAAAGTTAAGAATAACTTCCTATAGTCCTCAAAATATAGATAGGGGAGCCTTTAGTGACTTAGTTAGTAATTTAAAAAAAAAATGTTCTTTTATCTGTTTATAATAGTTGTAATTAATTCATGAATGCCTAAACCGTGGAAACAACAATTTTTTAAGTGATCTTTTAAATTGTAGAAAAATTAAGTTATTTTGAGTTAAGAGAGAGAGAGAGAGTTGTACACACAATTACAATGACGGGGTCGTCGCCTGCGTATTCGGATATGATAGTACAAATGCTATCACGAAACGCTTAATTCGCCGGACGAGAACACAGGTACGACGTACGGACAGACATAACATCGACAACCAAGTCAATGTCCACGGCCTTTGATAACCAGTTGTGGTGCACTGGCGTGTCTACCAAACCCAGGCTCAAGCGCGTAGCCAGAGGGGGCTGGGGCCTAGGCCCCCCCCCCTCCCTTCGCAAAAAAAGAAGAAAAAGGTTTTCGCTCACTACGGAAATACCTTTAAAAGAAGAAATACCCCCCCCCTCCACACCCCCACCCTCCCAAGTAACAAACTCGAGATCTAATCTAAACACCAGTAATGAACTATATAGAGAGAGACTGGACATAAAAAACTAACGACATCGAAACCCATTAAGCATACGTTTTTTCACGAACATGTATGACGTGATACAGACTGACAGTAGGCATGGTAGGCATTTGGTGTAGTCGTCGCGTATACTCTACTAACGTATGCTGTGCTCTGTGAGTGGACCACCACCACGCTCTGCAGCAAAAAATAATTTCAAATTACACAATCGGAATCAGCAGGAAGGCAAGATTTTTAATCATTATATGAACTTATGTCTTATTCATGAGAGAAATGCGCCCTAAGGAGATGCAATAACGTGCAAAACTGGCGAACTTTCTGCACGCTCGAAGAACTTCAATGAAAGTGTCCAATCACATTCACTGTGCCTACCAATCACATTAACGGATGTGTATTGTACCGTGAATTCCAGCCGAGTTGTGCGGGGAGTACATTAAGTGACAACTCCGACTCGCCGACAATAATAATTCGTATTACAACGATAAAGCATGCATTTTCAATGCAATCTTTTGTATTTTCCTTACCCCTTTCCAATGTGGGTGAAATTTGGTTCATCAGGGGCGTCGGACGCCTAAGAAAATTTGAGGCCAGAGCCAGTAGTTATTGACGGCCTGCAGGCGCGGATCCAGAGGGGCGCACCCGGCGCACGCTCAGGAAGAATATTCTGTATAAAGAACGCATTTATTTAGGGCTTTTTAGAAATCTGAAGTGGGGGCCATTTATCAAAAGGGATCTTTCCAGTTTCCATCTCTCTCATGTAGAAGTTTTAGAAAAGCAACAAAAAACGTTATCGGCTCAAAATCTGTTGAGCGGGGGAAGGAGGGGAACAACTTTACATTGACCAACATCTAATTATGGAGAAACAGTAATTTTGGTGCCTTTGTAATAGTAATAAAAAGGGATCTTACTAAGGGTCAAAATACTTTGGTGGGGCCGCTGGGAAAGGGGTGTGTCGCGGCCCAAACTTAGTAGGCCTACATTAAAACGACCCTGATGTTTTATAGAATTAATTTTCTGTTAATTGGCTTTAATAATTGTGATTTCTCACAAAACAATCACAATGCTAATTTGGACGTATTTCCTATGTATTTACTTGTCCTGTCCATATACACTGTCCTCACTCTGTGGTCAAGTGCATTCAGTAAATCACATAGAGGATGCATAGGCGATATAGGATATCCAGATCCCGTTTTGAAAACAATATTTCAGTACCTTTACGATTCCCCATGGCTGACAATAAGCTCATTTAAAAGAGAAAAAAATGTTTTGAATGGTACAAAGAACCATACAGGTTACCACACAATGTGTTCTAACAATAGGCTTTAGATACCTATTACTTTTCAAATTTCTTACAAAACAATGTTTTTTTTTCTCTTTATGGTCATTTTGTACGTGTTTAATTTTACTTGTAGAATAATCAGAGGGCGCTGTGGGTGGCAATTGTATTCCCCTTGGGGGCATAATTTGGCATGTTATGTTATTCTTTGTTCATTGAAAATTGTTATTGCAAACTTTTATTTTTAGCATACCATGCTTACCATCCACTAATATTGAGAGACATAAACCGGTGTAACAAGTCACTTTCTTTGTTATTGAGTTTTGTTTTTTATTTCTAAGGAAAAATGCGAAAACAAGGGGACTTTAATCAATCATTTCGTCATTGGAGAGGGTAAAGGAACCTCATCAGGAGAAACTGACTAAAATTGAAGAAAATGTTGTCACTTTCTCCCATTTTGGGGGGCAGTTCCTGCAAGCTAAGGGGCGTTTTTCAAAAAAAAAATCCATATACGTTACACGCCAACCCATAGTGGTGCGTACGTAGCGCAGTTACAATATGGCAAACTTCACCAAGGGCTGATGGTCTAGGCCCCCTCGTTAAAAAAATCCTGGCTACGCGCCTGCGGGCCAGGCTTGAACCAAGGGCCTCGTGGTCTGTAGACAGGTATGATAACCGCTACACCACAGTAGGTAGATATTTTGAGTTAAGGTTTTATAAAGCCTTTTTTAATGCTCTGTGTTTAAGAATGTTAATCAATTGGCCGCATGCATTTTTTTGTGTGCTCTCATCAAGTCTTTTAAGTCTCAATATCAACCTAGACAGATAGATAAGTAAAACTGCAAAGCTGAACAATTCAGAAAGAAGACTTGAAAGAATGAAAGTTAAAGGGGCACTTCACCGACATATTAGAGCAGCAAAGCTTTTTGACTCTTGTGGGTAGAGGGCTACACAACTTACACGACCAAAGTTTATACCACGTTGTCAGACATTTACCTGTGATTTGTAATATAAAACACTTTGAGCTTCGAGAAAAAACAGGTCAATAAATATTTCTTTTAATCACTCATTTTGTGTCTAGTCAAGTTTAAGTCAACATTTTTTCATTTTCTTAGTTTTCCATAACATGAATGGCGGAGAGCTATTTGTATTAGAGTACTCAACAGCCAGAAAGCTCGTCATAATGCCGTCCCATAATTTATTGCCTACGTTTATGGTTTTACTCATTGACAATCTTAAATGTATAATAAAAGCTACCCAAATATAGGACAGACAGTTTTTATATTGTTTATTTAGTAGCAGTAAATATACAGTTATGCTTGTGGAATATAGTTCATAAGGTTTAAGTTCCTACAACTACCAGTTTGGACCATTTATGCTGCATTTCCGACCAAAGAAACAGGTTTCCGACCATGGCGTCCGAATCGAGTTTCCAACGCAGAGAACAAGGAATTTCCGTCGACTGGAGCGTGGAATATGCCAGTGTCTGGTTTTCCAAGTTTACAATCTTACGTTGTAAACAAATAAAACATTGAGTTTAAGTCACTTTGAACAAAGAATTTCCGTTCAATGCAGCACCGAATTTTCGGTGTTATCACTCAACGAAAAATCATTTTTCTTGTCCACCAACTTTACGTCCTTACGCTGTAAACACGTTAAACATGGAGATTACGTCACCTGGAGCACGGCGTTTACGCCGCCAGGAATGGGTATTAAAGTTGCATTAAAATCTATTTTTATGTTGCTAACACGTTAAACATGGAGATTGCATCGCCTGGAGTACGGCGTTTACGCCGCCGAGAATGGGGCATTTAAGTTGCATTAAATTCCATTTTTACGTTGCTAACACGTAAAATATAGAGTTTACGTCACTCGAAGCACGGCGTTTACGTCGTCAGAAATGAGACATTTAAGTTCCATTAATTTTCCTTTGTACGTTGTAAACACATTAAACATGGAGATTACGTCACCCGGAGCACGTTGCTAACGCGTAAAACATAGAGTTTACGTCACTCGAAGCACGGCGTTTACGTCGTCAGAAATGAGACATGTAAGTTCCATTAATTTTCCTTTGTACGTTGTAAACACATTAAACATGGAGATTACGTCACCCGGAGCACGGCGTTTGCACCGCCGCCGCCGACGACGACGAGTGAACACACAATTACAATGACGGGGTCGTTGCCTGCGTATCGGTTATGATAGTAACAATGCTATCACGAAACGCTTAATACGACCCGGACGAGAACACAGGTACGACGTACGGACAGACATAACATCAACAACCAAGTCAATGTCCACGGCCTTTGATAACCAGTTGTGGTGCACAGCTGGCGTGTCTACCCAACCCAAGCTGGAACCATGAAAATACTACTTCCATGCTTGAACCTAGGGCCTCGTGGTCTGTAGACATGTATGATATCCGCTACACCACAGTTGAAAGTTTACGCCGCCAGAAGTGGGGCATTTAAGTGGCATTAAATTACATCTTTACGTTCTAAACACGTTAAATGGGGAGTTTACGTTTCCCGGAGCACGGCGTTTACGTCACCAGGATTGAGGCATTTAAGTTGCAGTAAATTACATGTTTACGTTGTAAACACGCTAAACATGGAGTTTACGTCACCTAGACACGGCGTGTACGTCGCCAGGGATGGGGCATTTCAGTTGCATTAAATTACATGTTTACGCTGTAAGATACCTTAAACGTGGAGTTTACGACACCCAGAGCCCAGCGCTTCCGTCGCCCGGAGCGAGGAGGTTAAGTTGCCTTAAACTTGATGGGAAACATGGTCACGGAAACACGAATATAAGTGGTGTTTAAAAAGCCGGTTACGTTCAGTTTAAGTGATGTTTAGGCCAGCGTATTCGTTAATTTTGTTGCCGTGGGACCAGTGCTTCCTGAACTGGAAATTCTGGGAATTAAATGCACCAGGGCTTCTCATCTTCATGGTGGTGAGAGGATGCTCATGCAAGTCGGTCAATGAGAGCAGAGCACCAACTTTCATGAAATGAGTTTGGAGCATAGAAATAAAACCTATGGCCAACCTCAAGTTCAACGAAATATCCTGCACCATTTCACACCACGTTTTGAGGGCATGCTCATTGAACCAAACTGGGTACTTTTCGCGCATAGCTGATCTAGAGGGGTCCCTAAAAGTCCACATAGGTACATCAGGATCATATTTAAGATCTTTGAACCATTCTTCCTTAATTGTCAGAGCATCAAGTTTACTCTAGGCTTCTTGCTCGCCCCAAAAACTGAACTGATATTTCAGTTTCTGACCCCCGGGGCATCCTTGTTCCAAGATTTTTTAAACAACTGATGCCTTACAAGCAAATGTTGTGCCAAATCTTCTTCAAATAAATCGCGGCCAACATGTATTTGCTGAGCCATTTTTTTGTTGTTATTAACTGTCAAACAGTTATATGAATGTCAATTTTGCATAAAGGTATTTGTCAAAAGCACTGTGTAGAAAGTGTAAAAGCGGAAATGGCAAGCTTTGATTTCCGGAAAAAAGCCTATATAAACGAAGTACCACGATCCCCTGGGTTCAAGCTTGGGTTGGGTAGACACGCCAGTGTACCACAACTGGTTATCAAAGGCTGTGGACCTTGACTTGGTTGTCGATGTTATGTCTGCCCGTACGTCGTACCTGTGTTCTCGTCCGGGTCGCATTAAGCGTTTCGTGATAGCATTGTTACTATCATAACTGGTTACGCAGGCGACGACCCCGTCATTGTTATTGTGTGTTCACTCGTCGTCGTCGGATGGTTGGGCGGCATTTGGACTTCAATATTATTGTAGTTACATTACATGCTTAAGGAAGCACTATGTATTATACAATCAGGCTTTTATCGAAAAATCATAACAGCTAACGTGAGAGAAATGCAAAAGCGTGAGTAGTTTGCAAAACAGCCGTGAGTGATTCAGCAAATTAAAAGTTAAATTTTTGCCCCAGTAAATTTTGGCCCCCCGGCCCTTATTTCCTAGGAAATTTTGGCCCCCAGACAATTAAGCCGTAGCCATCCAGTCAATTTGGTCCCCCATCATAATGAAAATTATTCGCTAGGAAATTTGGTCCCCCGGTCCTTCTTTCCTAGGAAGAAATTTGGTCCCCCAGACCATAAAGCCGTAGCCATCCAGTAATTTTGATACTCCATCATAGAAAAACAGTCTGCGCTCATCAATACAGGATGAAATTTCACAGGCTACAACTTTGATGACCGACGTTGATTTTCAATGCTGTGGATTGATTTCCAGGAGTCCGTTGTGACTCGTTTTGAGAAAACTTCGGTTGATAGTTTTGTATTTGTCTGTTCACAATGCACAAGGTTGAAAACTTTGGAGTTAAGACTTTCTGGTTGTAGTAGTATTGTTGGAAAGATTGATGCTAGTGTGCAGACTGAGTTTTGTGGCTTAGATGAGGGTAGTAAGACATGTGATGTTGATAATTCTTTGGGTGAGGAATTTGATAGAGGCTCTGTTCAGGTAGATAGTCTTGGATCAAATCCTGTTGACAGGCCTGATGTAGGGTTGTCTGTAGTTTATCATTGTACTGGTACCATTCGTGCACGAGAACTAACATCATCAATCGTAGCCCCTGGAAGACACACCCTAATCCTTCTATTACAATCTACTCCACAAAACTCTGTCAACATCCCAACAAGTGAATCCCCTATCCATAACACCTTATCCCTAACAGAATCCGCAGGCAAAGTACCAGACAAATCAACAACCACGAGTTGTTAATGAGTTGAATGGTTTACCTGAGCGGGTAGTTAACTCCAATTCTGTTTACAATTTCAAAGTCAACATTGATAAGTTCTTCCCCAACTCTGGGCGTCTTTGATGACACACACATATATATATATATATATATATATATATATATATATATATATATATATATATATATATATATATATATATATATATATATATATATATATATATATATATATATATATATATATATATATATATATATATATATATATATATATATATATATATATATATATATATATATATATATATATATATATATATATATATATATATATATATATATATATATATATATATATATATAATATATATATATATATATATATATATATATATATATATATATATATATATATATATATATATATATATATATATATATATATATATATATATATATATATATATATATATATATATATATATATATATATATATATATATATATATACATATATATATATATATATATATATATATATATATATATATATATATATATATATATATATATATAAATATATATATATATATATATATATATATATACATATATATATATATATATATATATATATATATATATATATGTAAGTATATATATATATATATATATATATACATATATATATATATATATATATATATATATATATATATATATATATATATATATATATATATATATATATATATATATATATATATATATATATATATATATATATATATATATATATATATATACATATATATATATATATATATATATATATATATATATATATATATATATATATATATACATATATATATATATGTATATATATATATATATATATATATATATATATATATATATATATATATATATATATATATATATATATATATATATATAAAATATATATATATATATATATACATATATATATATATATATATATATATATATATATATATATATATATATATATATATATATATATATATATATATATATATATATATATATATATATATATATATATATATATATATATATATATATATATATATATATATATATATATATATATATATATATATATATATATATATATATATATATATATATATATATATATATATATATATATATATATATATAAGGAAGCTGAGAATGTTGGCCCATGGTGTATTTACTGGTACGCGCTGTAATGCGCTCTCGGTGCATTCACTGGCCAGCAGTGTAAAGACCGCGGGCCAGTGTAAAGACCGCGGGCCAGTGTAAAAGACCGCGGGCCAGTGTAAAGACCGCGGGCCAGTGTAAAGACCGCAGGCCAGTGTAAAGACCGCGGGCCAGTGTTAAGACCGCTCGCCAGTGTAAAGACCGCGGGCCAGTGTAAAGACCACGGGCCAGTGTAAAGACCGCGGGCCAGTGTAAAGACCGAGGGCCAGTGTAAAGACCGCGGGCCAGTGTAAAGACCGCGGGCCAGTGTAAAGACCGCGGGCCAGTGTAAACACCGCGGGCCAGTGTATACACCGCGGGACAGTGTATACACCGCGGGCCAACCATCTCGGCTTCCGTATTTTCCAATTGACAGGCTTTGGCACAAATCCAGCGTATGTGTACTGTGTAACTTGCAAGTTATTGGTTATTAATAAATCATACTTTTCAAAATGTTATAAGCTATCTTGAATTTTAAATATGTGATAAAATGAATAAACTCAGCGGATTTTATTTTATAAAGTGATAAGTTATTTATTTGAATTTATTTTTTACAATTCCTACGCTGTTTATTTTGACTTTATTAAGTAATTGCAATGAAACAAACACTCTTCCACGTAAATAAAGTAAATATAGTACGCATGACTAGCGCAGTTAGCTAGCATATTTGTTTAGTTTTTGTGTTGCAACGAGTCAAGTAAGTCAGTAGGAAAATCAGCAAATATGGTAAAAACAACTATTCATTTTTGCTTTAATTCTGCAAATTATGTATTTCAGAAACATTCAGAAGTAATAAAATTTTCTTTTCTTTCGTTTCAGACATCCTACTCAGAAAAAGGACCGAAGGTAAGTAAGTTGTCGGTAATCTCAGTAACTGCGATTCACACTAATGTTAACGTTAATGTTTTAATGTAAGAAACGTTAGCGAACAGCAAATTAAGCTTTTTTCTTGCATTTTCATTCTTTCTAGCCTGAGAGTGGGCGATTTGTATGTTTTGACTACATCAAATTTTGGGTTGGCAATGCTCTTCAGGTGAGTGGTCTTCTTACTTACAGTTTTCATGTGAAATTGTCATCCATTGCTCGTCGGCTTACAACTCAACGGCATTTGTAATGATTTTTCTCAGCCTCGTTGATTGGCCAAATCGAAAGGTGTGTGATGGGCAGGGTATAGAAAATAGTAAACAAATCTTACATTAGAGGTCGAACATCCGGGAATGTTGTTGTGGTGCACGGCGATGTAAGTTGTTGCAATGCTTTTTCGACGATCTCAAACTTTAGTCAAAGGAAAAAACAAACAGTCAGTTATCATTGCAGTCATAGTTGTATTGTAGTTATTGCACATATGTTTTTGTCATTTTTCAACAAATACTGGACAGAAATTTTTTTCTTCACAAATGTTGTGTATTAGATATAACGTTATTTTCCAAAATATATGAGTACCACACATTTTCGCTGACTGGCTGAGGCAACACAAAAGTATTTATACAAATATCCCATTGACTGTAATGATAAAAGTTTCCCCTCCAACTTGGCAAAGCCGTACTGACCCCGTACACAGTTACATCGTCTCCGACCTCAAGAATGGATGTGAGAATGTTGAAAAAGGATCAGTAATGGTAAATCTTACCATCGTTTGGCCGTAATTTATTTCACTTTAAACCATTTCTGTATGCTGACATTGTGTGATTACTGTTGTTTACTGATCTGCGGCCTCACGAAGGTTGTGGTTTTTTTCTATACCTGCCATTAGAGATAAAAGACAACATTTTTTGGCACAGCTTCCCTGAGAATATTCCTCACTAAAATATAAAATGTAATTTCTTGCATGTATCTTCTGTAATTTCTTGCATGTTCTTGCTAATCCTCATATGACACGTGGTAGCAGTTTGAAGTTGACCAAAGAGTTTTCACAGATAGATATTCGGCATTTTAGTTTTTCGCAAAGAGTTGAGTGGAATGGTTTACCTGAGTGGGTAGTCAGCTCCATTTTTGTTCACAATTTCAAAGTCAACATTGATAAGTTCTTTACTAACACTGGGCATCTTTGATTTACTTTTTTTGGTGGTAGTGGTGTTAGTTTGGGCTTTTTATGGGGTGACTAACCCTTCTTAGCCGTCATCTTGTTGTGTTATGTGAAAAATCTTTGATCACTAGGTTCACAACAATTTCATTGTTTATCCACAAAATAATCCCATATAAAACTTACTTGGAAATTTGTAAAATTTATCTATTAACTATTCAGCCATTACTTTAAGAGCAGAACTAAATTTTGTTTATTAATCATTGAGGTCAAAATTTGATAAAAATGTATACTTGTTAGTTTAATCTATTTAAATGTACAGCCAATCAGCTGTACGATAACCATAGAAGTAATATGACGTCAACATAAACAATTAGGAGTGACAGGAATTTTGAAGGTCCGACTGGGAAAAACGTTTTTGCCAAAACAAGCATAAAGGGTCTTCTAATTTTGTCTTTTTGAGCATTAGAATAGTTTCAAAGAACTACCTATAAGAATTAAAGCAAGAAAGGTACTAAGTATGGTAAGATGGCAAGTTTATAGTGAATTTCGCCCCATCGACCATAAGCCCAAGTTTGGTAGCCTAATGTTCAACACATCTTCACCTTTATGTATGGAAAGTGTAATAACCCACTGTACACACCACAAGTATGTCAAAAAGTGTATTGTGGGATATGACTAATAACTAAAGCACCCCTCAGATTGCCATTATTTTTTTTATAGGCCACACATGAAATGACATAGGGACACATACTGTGAGTTTCATTAATTAGTTCTTCAAGTGTGACATTTGAGTGATAGGGGGAAATAATACAATTTCCACATTTTCTTATGAGGAATTTTATGATTCTGTTTAGTACTTTCTTGTTATATCTAATTTTTGTAAGCCACAAAATCTCAGTGTCTAGTTCTGAAGTTATTTTGGTTGTGATGTATATGTCTGTCAAACTTGGGTCTTATCCTGTTCAGTACCATTGGACCCATGTACAGTAATCCCAGCACCAGATGAGATATTAAAGATTATCTGGTGCAAGTGCAAGGGATATTGTGACAAATTGAACTGTACGTGCAACAAAAATGGTCTGCAATATACTGAATCATGTGGAGAGTGCCAAGACTGACCCTCGTTGTTCGTGGTGCCGTTACACCCTCATCAAACAAACTATTGGAAGAATTGAAGTAAATATACATAGTCATTAAAATGTGAAGGACTCTAGGTAGCAGAATTCAAAACTACAACAAAACGTTTAGTCTTGTTATAGATATTTCCCTTTCAACTGTTGTCATGCATGATTTCATACAAAAGCAGTAAAAGATTGTGTCATTTTTCAAGTGTGAACTTTTGTTTGATTTGCTTATTAGTATCTCATGCTTTTTCAATGTTTAATTTTTGGTTCACTTT
>JAIGNY010000518.1:0-35000 GCA_020152595.1 Chiridota heheva
CATGGGGATGATATACATGTAGATTGTGATCATGGGGATGACATACATGTAGATAGTGATCATGGCATGACATACATGTAGATTGTCATCATGGGGGTGACATACATGTAGATTGTGATCATGGGGATGACATACATGTAGATTGTGATCATAGGGATGACATACATGAAGATTGTGATCATGGGGTGACATACATGTAGATTGTGATCATAGGGATGACATGCATGTAGATTGTGATCATGGGGATGACATACATGTAGATTGTGATCATAGCGATGACATACATGTAGATTGTGATCATGGGGATGACATACATGTAGATTGTGATCATAGGGATGACATACATGTAGATTGTGATCATGGTGGTAATGAAGCTGTGACACAGCACTCACTGCTGTTGTAAAGAAGTGATAATTTTATTTTTAGCTTGACGAAGTTGAGGTTATAAAGTGGGAAGAATCTGTACACTTTTTGTCTCACATAATTGAAATGTATCTACTCAGAGGTTTTTGACCAGAGACTTCTTAAATTTGGCTGTCTTGAAGAGCATGAAAATATCCATTGACGGTGTATTTCTTTTTTTTTTTATTTGTGCTTGTTATCATGAGATATACATTTTTATGATATTTTCTACTGAGTATGTCCACTGGTGTGTAATTAACTGCCTAAAGCACCTCTACTGTGTGGAGTTCACATCAAGGAGGTACCACTTTCTTCACGCTACAGTGCACAAGTTCCCCTGCGTCTAGCACGAAATACTAACCCAGTTAAGCACCTGACTCGTTTTCTTTGCCAAAGTAAACTTGTCTTTATTGTTGTAATGTATAGTGAATATACAATTTAGTTTGTGACACTTGCTTTTTGAGTTGAAATTTTAGTACATAATATAAACAGGTAGGGGCTTAGGGGACAGCCTTGGTGAATGCCTTTAGTGATAGGAAAATAAGGAGAAATATGACTGTTATTTATATCCGCTGATGTGCAATTTGAATAAAAAGTAGAAATCCAAGTTCTAAAACTATCACCAAAACCAAAAAAAGTAAAGAACTTCGTCAATAGACTTCCAGCTAAAATTATCAAATGCCTTTTCAAAATTAAAAAAAAGCGGGCACCCTTAAAATGATTTAAACTACAGTAATCAATTAGTGTCTCCAATGTATGTTCCCTTCAAAAAACATGTTTGTTCATGACTAATTAATAAGTTAAGGATAAGTTTAAGACAGTTAGCTATATACAGCTTCTGCACTTATTTGATAGTCCATGTTTAAAAGGGCTATCGGACACCAGTCTTTAATATAATTGTGATTCTTAGGTTTAGGGATAAGGGTAATAAAGGCACAGCCTTGCTCATCTGATAACTTGTTATTAGAATAAGCGTAATTTAAGGAATTGACAATCAAACTACCCACTTTTTCCTAAAAGTGCATGTAAAATCAGCTGAAAAACTGTCACAACCAGGGGTTTTGTTAGAAGGCATGCTAAAGAGAGCATTTTTACATTCTGCTAATGATACCGGGCCATCACAAAGGAAATTTTGCTTAACAGTAGTTTTGTGTGGTTACCATTTAATCTATGGAAATTTTTTCTAGAATCAGTGCTATAGCTGGCATATAAGTCCCTATAGAATATTGACAGTTCATTAAGCATATCACGTGTATGAGTAAGCCTAATGCCATTATTAGAAACAATAGTCCTGACAATATTGGTAACCCAATATCTAGGTTTTTAGAATAGTGAGAATTCCTCTCACTGTACTCAACCCAACGAGCTCTTGACCTTATTATAATACCAGTCAACTTATCACGATAGATTACCCAAGGAGCTCTCGACCTTATTATGATACCAGTTAACTTATCACGATAGATAGATTCTAATTCATTACGACAATCCACAAGCTAATTCTAATTGTAGTCACTATAGCATCATGAACAAAAACCTGCTCTAGATAATAGAGCTGTGACCGTTTAGCGTGTACTCGCTACACGCTCGCAAATCTTGTAAACGTTTACTAAATACTTCATTGCGAGTAATCGTTTTTCATACATTATAGGCCTAGTTTCTTGCTGTTGAAAATCAATATTCATGATTCAAATCACACACACATTCAGCTAACAAAATTCCAATCAATGATTTTTTACAAACTGTTAACCCGATTAGCATAATCCTTTTTAAATGTGCGAATCACAAATGCGCAGTAATCACCAATGCATGGGGATATTATGCACTTTGATTTCGCCGAAATTTGAGTAGTCTAACTTGTAAAATGCACCGGGAATGTGCAGCAGTAAACAGTGAAACTAACAATAGGTTTAACGCTAGGCCATAAGGCTTTAAATCCCACGCAATCAAGGCCCGTTTCATCGATCAAAAAACACTAGAATCGTGACAATCAGTACATTTACATGTAAATATTACCTGATGAGTCAAATAAATTTTGCAAGAAAGAAAAAATATTGCATAATAAATAAACAGAAAAATGTTTTAACAGAGCTGAGATTCTGCATGCTTCGCAAAGATGGCAGCCATTTTTTCGAGAGGACTGATATTTCAGAACTTCCTGGTGGTGGCGGCGTAGTTTTAAAATGTTTTACGGCGAGGTATATCATAGGCCTCAGTATGCAAGAATTTTACAGAGCTTTGAGAGCCGTAGCGAATAGGACAAAAAAGTTACGCGATGTTGAGTTTAAATGACATTGAAAGGAAGTTATCTGTTCTTTCTAAACTGAATTTCCATGCATATTTTCCACAAAAAATTAGGATTTAAACTGTAGAAGTAAACTTTTTACGATTTGAAGAGCAAAACTCAGCGTCTATTTAGGCGATGCAGTCAGTACTTTTGCCATACTGGTTGCGCAATTTTTTTACTTCGCCTCGTAGTTTTGGAGCAATTTTGGTGTATTTCCGAAAATTACGGTACTGAACTCGTGTACACGATACACGCTCGCTTTTTTTGGCGTGTACACATTGACTAAAATCCCTAAACGTTCACAGCTCTACTAGATAAGCAAGATATGAGGAAACAAAGCCATGGCTTCATTGTTGAAAATAATAACTACAGTACAAAGTGTAGAGCCATAGAACAAATGGGGTGTAGCTTCCGAAATAAAACAAAGTCACACAGATAGCAATAGGTGTATCTAGAACTTTATTGCTGAATATGGTTGTTAGAGGTTACACACAGGAAAACTATTTACAAGAGATGAAATGACGCGTTTCAGAGTCATGTCTGGAATATTGCTACTCTGTCTGTATCTTAACTCCCACTGACTAATCTTTGAAAGAGAAGCTGTATTTGAAAATTTAATTTTAATCATTTTCTTAATGTTGAGGAAACAATTAGCAGGAAAATGTTACAGTAAGAGACAAGGAATGCACAGGAAGTACAGGTTGATCAAATAAACTTTACTAAGGTGACTGAAAGTGAAACTGATTACAAAACATATTTAAGCAGAAAAATCTTTACGTATACATACAGATGTAAACAATCTAAGTGATTCATTGTCCACAAGGTAAAACCCATTCATAAAATTGGCTTGAAAAGAGACAGCAGTACAGAGCAATAATTACAAGACCTTTGACATAACATTGTCCACAAGGTAAAACCCATTCATAAAATTGGCTTGAAAAGAGACAGCAGTACAGAGCAATAATTACAAGACCTTTGACATAAAAAATGCCATTTCCCATAAAAGTGGTGCATAATGATGATGATGATTGATGATGGTGATGGTGGTGGTGATGGTGGTGGTGGTGGCGGTGGTGATGATGATGATGTGATGATGATGATGATGATTGATGATGGTGGTGGTGGTGATGATGATGTGATGATGATTGATGATGGTGGTGGTGGTGGTGATGATGATGATGATGTGATGATGATGATGATGTGATGATGGTGGTGGTGATGATGATGATTTAATGATGATGATGATGATGATGATGGTGGTTGTGGTGACGTCGACGATGACGTGATGATGATGATGTGGATGTGGATGATGGAGGAGGCGGCGGCGGTGCCGACAATAATAATACAGATTTGTAATGTGCATATATCCACTCAGCAGGGCGCTCAAGGCGCAGAAAACAAATATAGTATGTAACATAACAAGTATAGCATATAACAAGTATATAACAAGAGACAATATAAAATAGCATAATAAAGGGAGATCATTAAAAGCCATTGTCATCAGATAAGTTTTAAGGTCCTTTTTAAAACATTAATACTTGGAGAAGTCTGAGTTCATGAGGTAATTTATTCCAAATACATGATGCTGCAAAAGCAAAAGATTTTTACCCCCACACTTGATTAAGTTTAGATTCTTTGAAAAGGAACAAATTGCAGGCACAAAGATTATGAGTTGGATTATATTTGACAAGGAGATCATTAACATAGAGTAGGTAGGAGCACAATTATTTAGAGATTTATAGACAAAAAGCATAAGTTTAAAAGTAAATCTATAAGTAACAGGAAGCCAGTAAAGTTCTTTCAAAACTGGGGTGATGTGGCAAGACATTCTTTAAAAGAGTTAAAATTGGAGTACCCATGTTCTGTAATTTTTGAATTGGAATGATACTTTTCTTGGGTAGTCCGTACAACAGTACATTTCCATTGTCAAGGTGTGAGGTGATATAGGGGGTTGAGTAACTGTTCAGTTGCGCTGAAGGTTAGATACTTGTGTAACCTGCCAATGTTCCTTAGATGAAATGAAGAAGAACGGACGATATTAGAAATATGAGGCTTTTCTCTTCATTTATTTTAAAGAAATTTTTGCTCAGCCAATCACGAATTTCCTGAATACATATCTCTAATAATGAGATGCAGGAGGTGGTATTATCTGAGAAGCATTAAAAGAAACAGAGCTGTGTGTCATCCGCATATACGTGATAGCTTAAGTTGTGTTTTAGAATTATTTTTGTCTACTAACTGTGGTGTAGCGGTTATCATACCTGTCTACAGACTACGAGGCCCTGGGTTGAAGCCTGGGTTGGGTAGACACGCCAGTGCACCACAACTGGTTATCAAAGGCTGTGGACATTGACTTGGTTGTCAATTTTATGTCTGTCCGTACGTCGTACCTGTGTTCTCGTCCGGGTCGTATTAAGCGTTTCGTGATAGCATTGTTACTATCATATCCGAATATGCAGGCGACGACCCCGTCATTGTAATTGTGTGTTCACTCGTCGTGAATTGGTAGTGTGTACACAGTAAATAACTGAGGACCAAGCACTGATCCTTGAAGAATTCTATAGCGAAGGGTAACTGACCTGGAGGTGGCATTGCCAATACAGACTTGTTGTGGTCTGTTAGAGAGATGTGACTGAACAATTATGTAAGAGCACAGTTTTTAATTCCCAAACAGTATTCCAAACTTGACAAAAGTATATCAACAGAGCTCAAATCTAAGAGATTTAGCGCAGTGATTTTTCCTTTGTCCAAAGCAGTGAGAATGTGATTGTTTACATAAAAAAGAGCAGTTTCATTTCCATGGTATTGCTTATAAGCAGATTGAAAAATGTTATAACACGGATATAATTGGATAATCTTGAATATTGAATGAAGTTGGACAGGGTCAAGTTTACACGGTTTTATTGATTTCAGTATGATTGCCCCAATCTCAATTTCATCAACAGGAGCAAATGTTGATGATCTACATGTAATTGAAGGGTTTAAATTTCCCATTTGAAGACGCAGAGTTGTTTGAGCAAATATAAGAATATGTGAATGACTTGAGGATGTTTTCATTCTTCTGAAGAAAAAATTATGAGAACTGATTTGCAAGACTTTCATCTGAGTGGGAGTTGTCTACTAACTGTGGTGTAGCGGTTATCATACCTGTCTACAGACCACGAGGCCCTGGTTCAAGCCTGGGTTGGGTAGACACACCAGTGCACCACAACTGGTTGTCAAAGGCCGTGGACATTGACTTGGTTGTCGATGTTATGTCTGTCCGTACATCGTACCTGTGTTCTCGTTCGGGTTGTATTAAGCGTTTCATGATAGCATTGTTACTATCATAACTGATTACGCAGGTGATTACCCCGTCATTGTAATTGTGTGTTCACTCGTCGTTGTGAGTGGGAGGACAGGAACCTTTGATTTGTGCAGATGGTCATGTACATTCCAAATAGTTTCTTCTGATCAGAGGTTTCTTGTACTTTAGAAGAGTAATAAGATATCTTGGTTTGTTTGATTGCTTACTAATAATAAGCCTCTGATGTTGGTACTCTTGGCAATTGATCTTCAAGCTTCTTCTTTCGCCATTTTTGTTCAAGTTTCCATAAGATGTTTTGTGCTTCATGAATATTATCATTAAACCACTTTGATTCAGAAAGGAGTACTCTGGGAAAATCTCACAAGAGTGTGGACTGAAATGTTTTAACACTAGAATTTAGCTCGCTGTTATCAAAGTCTTAGTGTTAACATTATGGCAGAAATCCTTGGCATTGAAATGTTTCCTTTGGCGAGTTGTGACAGAGACTCTTAGTGAGTGATTTTTTGGCTGCGATGCTTATAGCATAAGAAACCTATGCTGGCGTGTGGGTGCGTGCGTGTATGTATGTGAGTGTGTCTGTAACAGCAAGCTTATAAGCACGATATATCAAGAACGATACAATGGGTTTATGTCATATATGGTACACAGATAGCCCTTGGTCTGTAGATGTTCCCTATTGTTTTTGGTGGTGATGTCATGTATAATAATGAATAGGCAGGGCTTAATGTAAAAATCTTGAAATGCTCACATTTTAAAAACCACATGTGTGTTTTGTTTCATATTTGGTATATTATGATGTTAGCTAGTGTGCACTTGTTCATGATATAAAAACATTGAATATTATTAATATGCATAGTGGACAGGGCTTAATATGATTTTGCTGAAAAAATCTTGTAAGCACGGTATCTCAAGAACAGTAACATCGATTCATGTCATTTGCTACACAGATAGCCCATGATCTGTAGATGTGCCCTAATGTTTTTGGTAGTGATGCCATGCATATTTATGAGTAGACGGGGCTTAATGTAAAATCTTCAAATGCTCATATTTAAACAACTACATGTCTGTTTTGATTCATACTTGGTATATTTGTGTTGTTAGCTAGTGTATACAAATACATGATATAAAATTGTTGAATATTATTAATATACATAGTGGGCGTGGCTAAATATAAGTACCTCAAGGACAATACATTGGATACAGGTCATATGTGGTCCACAGATGACCCATTGTCTAACACTAAATAACAAGTCCATGATCACTCAATTAAGTCAAAGTTCTTTGAAAAAGGTAAGTGGGATGTATGTTGGAGAAATATGTAAACCATCCAAAATAGTTCTAAAGGTTACAGAAAATTTAAATATTCATATGGCATGGATGGATTGTAGATCTTGATGTGAACAAAACGCAGTTGTACAAAAATAGGATTTGAAATCTGCTTAAATACTACACACAAACAGCAGGCAAGACAGAGCTGTGCTGAGGCTGCCTGTGAGGCGCATTACATACATTGATGGGTGAGGTCATAGGGTAAACATTACTTTAAAATGTTTTGGAGATGATGACATCATATTCTAGGAAGAAAAACTTCATGTTTGGAAAAATTTGATTTTGTCAGAATTGAATGACAGTTAGTAAGGCAATGGACCCGTGTAATAATAGCCACATAGATTTTTTGTAGCATAAACACTTGCAAAAAATGATTTCTGTTTGTTTCTGCTTTGCTTTCATAAAAGCATGTTTCTTTTTTTTCTCTTTAGAGTCTGTCATTGGAGAAAGCAGCCGAGAACACACGGTCATCTATGATGGACGCTATTCAACATGTGAGACCATTCGTTGAAGAAATGTATGAGGCATCCCGAAGGCTGAGGGAAGTCATCCAACAAATAGAGGGTGGTGTGCAGGTAATTGAGGATTTGGATGGTGGCACAGATTCTAGGCATGTGAGTACCTTACCTTTATTAGAGTCAATAAGTGACAATTTGATCAATTTATGGAATCCAAGGTTCATCCTAACACAAAGCTTCCCAGGAAGGGGTTTTGTGGAATTGAACCATAACAATACATATGGTTTGGTTCCAACATGGCATGTAAAATATTTAATTTGACTCTTGAGGTTGGTGCACATTTTGTAGAATCAATTCTTGAAAGCACAGGCTGCTGTGGTCATTGTTCATCCTGGTTCTGGGGGATTAGGGTATATAGTTCTCTGTAAATTGGGACACAATTCTCTGAATTAAATACTGCAG
This sequence comes from Chiridota heheva, assembly GCA_020152595.1. Taxonomy (NCBI): domain Eukaryota; kingdom Metazoa; phylum Echinodermata; class Holothuroidea; order Apodida; family Chiridotidae; genus Chiridota; species Chiridota heheva. Next base: position 8,243 of record JAIGNY010000518.1, read on the forward strand.
TATGAACTGGTATTTATTATCATTATAACCAAGCACGCAATTCACCAGGTATTTGTACATGCAATGTAAAGTAGCGTTCCCAAGGTCGTAACACGCATTCGGCACAATAACCAAGCGCTGCCAATACTGTTATATTGTAAGCACTGTTAGATACATAGGTTACATTGTAACCACTATTAGCTTTGATAGGACTAAAACCCTATCCCCTCCCTTCGGCTTACGCATTAAATCAGACCTCTTCCATCTCGGCATCAACCCCACCATTCTCGGCACCTTCTCCTGGCCCACTTTTCCTTTTTGGGCCACCCCCTCCCTTCTGTCCACCTGGGCCTCTCCACTCATCACAAAGCTCAAACCCATCCTAACCTCTTCATCAGTCTCCAAAACCAAGTCAAAGACCAACTCTCGAATTACACCTCCATCTATACTGATGGGTCCAAGGAGGGCAACGAGACAACTGCTGCTGCAGTCATCCAAGACATCACCCTCAGTAGCAGACTTCTCGACTACTCATCCATCTTTTCAGCCGGGGCTAAGGCCATTCTCCTTGCCCTCAACTTTATGGAGTACTCCCCGCTCAGCCGCTTTGTTATTTTCTCCGACTCAAAGGCTGTTCTTACTTCTTTACTCAACCTTAAATGGGATAACCTCACCTGCCACCTCCTCCTCCGGAAGCTCCTTTCTCCCACCCTCTGCAGGACAAGTATTCTTTTCTTCTGGATACCCAGCCATGTTGGCATCCCGGGTAATGACAGGGCTGATGCAGCCGCTAAGCTTGCCCTCACCCTCCTCCCAGCCCCTTTTCCCAAAACCCTCTCTGACATCAAACCGCTTATCGCTTCCCTTGTTCGGGACCGCTGGCAAACCTCATGGAAGTCCCAAATTGATAACAAACTCTATGTCATCCAGCCCACAATTCCGATCAAAGCCACCATCAACAACCTCTCTCGTATTGACAACGTTCATATTACCCGTCTTAGAATTGGTCACACTCATCTCACCCACTCCCACCTTCCTATTGGCTCCCCCCAACCCCTCTGCAACAATTGCCATTGCACCCTCACAGTCCATCATGTTCTCCTTGCTTGCCCCCTGTACAACCTTCCCAGAGCTTCCCTCGCTCCCTACAACTCAATTGCTGAGTTCTTCCAGAAAAATCCTCCGGATAAAATTATCTCCTTCCTTCATCATGCCTCCCTCTACGACCATATTTAATTCTCCTCTTCCACCCACTCTCTACTTTGTTTTTGTTTCAACCATGCACCTCCCCTCACGATCACAGCTTTCTGGCCTTTTGTCCTTAAATTTCTCTCATTCTCCCCCTGTTTTCTTTACTTCCTACAGTACCTCTAGAATGATCTGACCTCTCAGGCACAATTTGACCTTAGTTGTTGTGGTGCCTTTAAGCCATCATCAAACAAACAAACAGTAGTTATGAAGGTTACATTGTAACCACTGAGAATTGTATTTAATGCAATGTTGAACTATACTCTTCAAGTTCTGAAATTATCCAAAACATAAAGGAACAAATACGAAACATGGCTAGGAAGTAGGAAACTCAGTGACTTTAATTTGCAGAGACTTATTGGTGAGCTTGCGAAGCATAATGCGAACCTATGTAATGGCGATTTCGGCTGGCCGGTTGGCTGGCCACATGTTTTCCTGAGATTTCTTCAGAAATGTTGAATGTTTTTGAGAGTTTCTCAGAAAATGTTAAAGTTTCTTCAGAGTTCATCAGAAAAAGTTAAAAGTTTCTTCATATATCCTTTTGGAAGTTTGAATTTCCTCTCAAAATGTTAAAGTTTTTCAGAGACACTTAAGACAGATTGAAAACTAGTTTCGTGGGGTATAGGGTGGGATGCCATGTGGGTCATAGGGTGGGATGCTATGTGGGACATATTGTGGAATGCCATGTGGGACAAATAGTGGAATGCCATGTGAGACATATTGTATGGTAGAATGCCATGTGGGAGATATGGTGGAATGCCATGTGGGACAAGGAATGGGATGGGATGTCATGTGAGACATGGAAGTGGGATGTCATTTGGGACATGGGATGGGATCCATGTAGGACATAGGGTGGGATGCCATATGGGTCATAGGATGGGATGCCATGTGGGACATATGGTGGAATGCCACATGGGACAAGGAATGGGATGGAATGTCATGTGTGACATGGGGTGAGATGCCATGTGGGAGATATGGTGGAATGCCATGTGGGACGAAGGATGGGATGGGATAGTCATGTTGGACATGGGGTGGGATGTCATGTGGGACATGGGATGCCATGTGGGACTTAGTGTGAGATGCCATTTTTATAATTAGCCGGGTCATATGATATGGGTGTCAATTTGTATGGGCATGCGAACCATGACGGTATTTACCGTTCTAGTTTTATAACATTAAGTTTAAATTGTGTAGGAAAATGAAGGAAAGCCATGCTTTGTTGACATAATTAGATTCCAGAAAAGTTATTCACTTGTGAAGCCTAAGATGCTCTTATTATTATTACAAAATAAATCAACAGTAACTTCTTGATTGATGATCAGAGCTCAGTTGGTTCAACATGCTGGAGGTGACAGGTTTGACGGTAATATGATGATAATAGTGATGATTTCCTCAGATATGCAGAACAATACGATGATGTCAAGTGCAAAGGTTTGTCTTCTGCATAACACCTACCCCCCACAGGACTTTAAGAAAAGTGGCTAATGGTTGAGTGCCGCTCACCATCCATTAGATTATGGGGGTCCCGAAGGCAGGACAGTCACCCATGTCTGGTTCTCTAAACAATATATGAGAAGAGAAGCTTGAAAATGCCATGTTGATTCATTCACTTACAGTTTGTGTTCATGGCGCTGATCTCGAGCTGCCGCCTAGAGAATGGTGACTGGCCATCGTAAAGCACTTGGAATGTATGCATAGAAAAGTGCTATTTAAGAACAGATATTAATGGTACGGATGCGATCAGCATCAGGAACCTATGTGGCCATGATGGTGTATGTGTGTGTGTGTACATGTATGTATGTGTGTGATGCTGAACTCGTAAGCATGATATCTCAAGAATGGTATGGTGGATTTATGTCATATGTGGTACACAGATAGCCCATGACCCGTAGATGTGCCCTAATGATTTTGATAGTGATGTCATGCATATTAATGAGTAGGTGGGGCTTAATGTAAAAATCTTGAAATGCTCATATTTTAGCAACCGCATATCTGTTTTGTTTCATATTTGGTACAGTTATGTTGTTTGCTAGTGTGTACATGTTCATGGTATAAAAATGTTAAATTTCAATAATATGCATAGTGGGCGGAGCATAACATAATTTTGTTGAAAATAGATAAATGAACACTTAATCTCAAGAATAATACATGGGATTCATGTCATATGTGGTACACGTAGCCCATGGTCCATATTATTTTTGGTGGTGATGTCATGCATATTAATGAGTAGGCAGGGCTTACTGTAAAAATCTTGAAATGCCCATATTGTAATACCGAATATCTGTTTTGTATCATATTTGTTACAGTTAGGGTCCGTAGATGTGCCCTATTGCTTTTGATGGTGATGTCATGCATATTAATAAGTAGGCGGGGCTTAATGTTAAAATCTTAAAATGTTCATATATTAATAACCACATGTCTGTTTTGTTTCATATGTGGTGTAATTATGTTGTTAGTTAGTGTGACACGTTCATGGTGCCAAAATGTTGAATTTCATCAATATGCATAGTGGGCGGGGTTTAACATAATTTTGTTGAAAAGAGCTTGTAAACACAGAATCTCAAGAACGATACATGGGATACAGTCCATATGTGGTACACAGATATCCCATGGTCCACAGATGTGCCCTATTGTTTTGGGGGGCAAGGTCATGCATATTAATGAGTAGACCTTTAAGGCATAAATTCAATTCTTGAAATGCTCATATCTTAACAATCGCATGTCTGTTTTGTTTTATATTTAAAATATGTTATTAGCAAGTGTATACATGTTAATGGGATAAAAATGGTTGAATTGAATTAATTGTGGAATTCCATTCTTGTGAGTACTGTGAGTTATTTGGTTGTCATTCTTATTTTGAGCCCAGTGTGCAGTAACATTTATTGTAGAATAGTTCAAACTTAATTTCCATATTGCGTGTCGGAACCTCAAAATCTTTGGTTTTTGGTTTATCATTATAAGGATTGCAGAATTGAAAGAAGATTTTTGTTGGAAATGTTATTGAAGCTTTTTACATTATTCTGTTTTGCTCTAAAAAGGTTCCAGGAACAGCAGATATGTCAAGGTCAAAGGTTAGGTGTTACTTCCAGGAACTCCATGAGATGCTGCAGAGGCAGCAGGAGGTGGCATTAAGTGTGCTGGATGCCCATGTGAGAGAGAGATTGCATTTCCTCAGGCAGTACCAGGAGGAGTTTGGAATGATGGTCTGCACCTTGAGCTCCATGAGTACTGAATGTGAAAAGAGGCTTCAAGAGGTTGGTTGGTTCAGCTGTAGTTACATGTTATAATTTATTCTCTTGATGGTCTTGTGTCTGTGTAGGCTTTTAATTTATCAGCATGTTGAGAGCGATGTGACTTCTGTTATGTTCTCTCAAACTATTCATTCCGTTTCTTTTCACCTTGCACTTTACCACCTAAATTTTGTTTTATATCTTTATTTTGCGGGATTCTCTCTATGTAGATGGGCATCTGTTTTCGGTGAGATCATCTCTTTTGTTTTTTTCCCTTTCATCAGACCAGACTTTTGCGTCTTATCGCTACCTGTACAGCGGTTCTCCTATAGTAGTTCCGCAAAAAAAAATTCTAGTTTCCTCGAGTCTCTCGGTCCTTGTTTTTTTTTCCATCATGACGAAACGCTTCTGCCTTGACCCTATCTGCCCTCCCTGTGACCCACCTGCTACCTCTATTGACCATTATTCAGCCCCAATCCCCAAACTTCTAATAATACAGGCCACCCATAAATAAGATAGTTTAAAAAAAAGTTTCCTCTTTTCTAATTCACAAAGCGCTCTAAGGCCTTGTCGGTACCCTCCCCAAGGTCTCCACCCTCAGATCCGGCGATCATCTGGTGCACTGCACCAGAGACACTCAAGCCACCACCCTTCTCACCACCAAAACCCTAGTTAATACCGGTATTGATGTTACAGTCACCCCCCATCGGTCCCTAAACTCCTGCAAAGGTGTAGTTAGAACCAGAGACCTAGCCTACCTGACCGATGAAGACCTCGTAGAGGAACTTGCAAATTAAAACGTAACTTAAGCCCGTTGTTTCTTCCTTAAGAGAGACGGTGATGAAACACCTACCAATACCAACTTTCTAACGTTTTCCTCACCAACTCTCCCCTCCCACATCACTGCTGGCTACCTGAGAATCCCAGTCACCCCTTATATTTCATATCCCCTCCGCTGTAATAAGTGCCAGAGGTATGGCCATGGTAAAAACTCCTGCAGCAGCCAAGCGCTCTGTAGCAACTGTGGAGCCCTGGACCATGACAGCACCTCCTGCACCAGCACCCCACACTGCACCAATTGCGACGGTACTCATCCAGCTAAACATCCCTCCTCAAAAGACTGCCCCACCTGGCTTCAAGAAAAACAAATTACCAAACTAAACACCCTTAATCCCAATATCACTTACCCGGAGGCCAGGAAGCAATTTCTTGCTTCACTCCACGCTAAACCATCCTACTCGAGCGCAGTCTCCTCTAACACCAATATCGACCCCTCCTCCCCCCACCTTCCCGTCCTAACACAACCAAAACTGACTCACATACCCAAACAGACCTCACCTGGCTCTTCTTACCCAGTCCTAAGTTCATCACCATTGCCAACAACCCAACCACACCCATTACACAAACCACCTCCACCACCACCTCTCTCCCTAACCTTCCTTCCTTCTCTAAGACTCCTGCCATTCCCTACCCCAACACCTCTAATGCCAACAAACATCAAACTCAAGCCAACCTGGCTAACAATCATCCAATCAACAAACCAAGAAACAAACAGCCCACCATCCAAACCCACACATGTGACATGGAAGAGAACATGGATTGTTCCATTACTGAACATACTTCTCGTCCAACTTTCAGAAACAAGCGTTCCCAAAGAAACATGGACAGATCCAAAGAAAAAATAAGCCAACTTAGACCCAACAGATCTTCCTCAAGATAACCCCCTGCCTCCTTATGGCGTGCAACATAAACAATAACAATAACATTCACAACATTATACAATGGAACATAAGGAGCCTTCTGGCCAATTCTGAAGAAATTGACCTTCTGGCCGCCACCTTCAACCCGGTCGTCTTCTGCCTACAAGAAACCTTCTTGAAAACCACTGACCATTATTCCCTCAACAACTTCATTTGCTATCACAAACATCAAGTGGACGCCGACAGAGCCTGTGGGGGCGTCTCCATTCTCCTGAGACACGATATCCCACACAGCCCTAATCATGTGCACACCGACCTTCAGGCCATCTGTATGTCTATTTCCCACAAAACCTTCACTCTTCGCAATATCTATCTCCCACCCCCTCCTCCAACACCAACATTCAGCCAACCAGCCTTAACAACCTCATCTTTTAGCTCCCCTTCCCCCTTCATCCTTCTTGGTGACTTCAACGCCCACAACCCTTTGTGGGGTTCTATTGCCACCACCACGAGAGGCAAGCTCATCGAAAACACTCTTCGGCAGCAGCACAGCCTCTTCTTGCTCAACACTAACTGCCTACCTACCTTTACCCTGACACAGGCTCCCTTACCTGTATTGACCTGTCTATCTGTTCCCCTAACCTCCTTGATTTTAACTGGAGAGTCACTGCTGATCTCTGTGGTAGTGACCATTACCCTCTTCTTATACACTCCAACCTTCAAATCCCCACTGACCACACCCCCAATTGGAACCTCAAGAAGGCTGACTGGCCCTTTTTTTAAACCCTCTGTGACTCAAACCTCTCCCCCCATCTCCTTGAGGGACACCTCTATCTATACTGATGGCTTCAAGGAAGGCAACAAGACAGCTGCTGCTGCCGTCATCCAAGACATCACCCTCAGTAACAGACTTGCCAACTACTCGTCCATCTTTTCAGCCGAGGCAAAGGCCATTCTCCTCGCCCTCAACTTTAGTGAGTACTCTCCACTCAGCTACTTTGCCATTTTCTCCGACTCAAAGGCTGTTCTTATATCTTTACTCAATCTTAAATGGGATAACCTCACATCCCATCTACTCCTCCGGGAACTCCTTTCGTCCACCCTCTGCAGGAAAGGTATTCTTTTCTTCTGGATACCCAGCCATGTTGGCAGCTCTGGCAATGACAGGGCTGATACAGCCGCTAAGCTTACCCTCAATTTCCCCCTACCCCTTTTCCCAAAACCCTTTCTGACATCAAACCGCTTATCGCTTCCCTTTTTCGTGACTGCTGGCAAGCCTCATGGAACTCCCAAATTGAAAACAAACTGCACGTCATCCAGCCCACCATTCGGATCAATCCCACCATCAACAACCTCTCTCGCATCGACACATACATATTACCCGACTTCAAATAGGTCACACCCACCTCACTCACTCACACCTCCTTATTGGCTCCCCCAACCCCTCTGCAACAATTGCCATTGCACCCTCACAGTCCATCATGTTCTCCTTGCTTGCCCCCTGTACAACCTTCCCAGAGCTTCCCTCACTCCCCACAACTCAATTGTTGAGTTCTTCCAGAAAAACCCTCTGGATAAATTTATCTCCTTCCTTCACCATGCTTCCCACTACAACCATATTTAATTCTCCTCTTCCACCCCCTCTCTCTACTTTGTTTTTTTTACCCATGCACCTCCTCTCTCGATCACAGCTTTCTGACTTTTTGTTCTTGTATTTCTCTCATTCTCCCCCTGTTTCCTTTCCTTCGTACCTCTAAAATGATCTGACCTCTCAGGCACAATTTGACCCTTGTTGTCGTGGTGCCGTTAAGCCCTCATCAAACAACAAACTAATGTATGTTGAATGATATTTTCATTGCCTCTGATACAAGAAATTATTTCTGCTACTCATGAAGGGGTTATGAATTTAAACTTTTTGTCAATATTTCAAAGGCCTTCATATTGCTATTGCTGGTAATTACTGTACAAACTTGCTCATTGTTTTGATCTCTTTTGTGTTTTCAAATGGGAGGCGTGCTGTGATTTCATATATTTGGAATAAAGGAAATAATGTAAAACTTTCTTCATACCATAGGATGATGCTAAAATTCTTATATATAACATGGAGGTGACGGCCATGCTGGACACACTTCAATGTCAGCAGCAGGAATTTGCAGCAGCTACAGAAAGAATATGCTTAGATCCCAGTATCCCTGTCACATTTACAAAAGTAAGCTGTGTTTTGTTTCTGGTGTATCTCTTTGTACTTCTTTAAGTTCTGCTTGTTAAAGGAAGTACCATGTAAGTTGCCATTCATTTAGTGCTGCTATGACATATTGATTATCGCGATATCGCGATATCTCTTTTCCCCACGACATGAAATATGCCTCTCGCAACATATTGCGATACCAAAAACTAATACTCAACTAAGAAATTTTTTGTGCAACTAGGCTAGGCTACTTCGTACGTTACAATTCTAATGTTACGGTACTAAATCTAAAAGTCAAGTTTAGGCCATTAAAAAAGTGCAAAATAATCGTGGAACATAAAAACAAGTTATTAAAAATCGTGCTCAGTCACCACACACTGGCACTAGCCCGATGTAAGTTGGCAAAAATAATGAAAAATGGTCCAGAATGTGCCACTCAGGCTCTCACTTCGATGATTCATGGTCACCTTGGCTGAATTACCAAACACGTGCGTGATGTGTGATAAACGTAATAGTCGTGTGATCTTGTCGTTTGCTAGATCTGCAAATCATTTTTTCTTGTGTTCATCATATCATAGAGTAAATTGTAACTCCATGATCATATAACATTAGTGATATTAACAATTGTGTCATGAGTCAGTTTTTTTGAAATGTATCACGATATATTGCGATATTTTTCTCCACAATAATCGATATGTAATAGAGCTATGTCATGACAGCACTACATTTTATGTCCTCTGTGTTCAAGTAGGTATCATCATCATGTAAGTTGTCATTTTATGTCCTCTGTGTTCAAGTAGGTATCATGTATGTTGTCATTTTAGGTCCTCTGTGTTAAAGTAGGTATTCTGTAAGTTGTAATTTGATGTCCTCTGTGTCAGGAGGTATCATGTAAGTTGTCATTTTATGTCCTCTGTGTTCAAGTAGGTATCATGTAAGTTGTCATTTTACGTCCTCTGTGTTAAAGTAGGTATTCTGTAAGTTGTCATTTTACGTCCTCTGTGTTACAGGAGGTATCATGTAAGTTGTTATTTTACGTCCTCTGTATTAAAGGATTAGTTTAGTGGTCAAGCCATCTTATATGAAAGAGGATTTCAAAAGAAACAAAATGAAACAAGATCGACCATCACCATTGGGATGCCTAGGCTGCAGACCCTGATGCCCGGAGGAGGACAGTTAAAATAGCAGCCTCCGCTTTTGAGACTGAAAGGAGATCTAGTATCGAGGAGAAGAAAATAAATAGAAAGAATCACCAACAACCAAACGTTTACTAGCAGCTGCTGTGGCAGGGTTTGCCTGTCCAGGATAGGCCTTATCAGCCATCAGTGTGCCTGCAGTCAACATGGAAATTCTTCCTGAATCTTGGTTCGTGAAGCCAAGCCAATGGAAGGAATATGATCTGCGAAAGCTGTGATAAGTTTAGCATAGCATAGCAAGGTTTAACATCCCGAAATCATCCAGTGCTGGACATTATATCAAGACAGCCATGGCTCTGATAACCAGTTGTAAACTCACTGGTTGCAGACCCACCTTGATCGAACCTGGGACGTGCGGATGAGAGGACAAAGCACTACACCACGGAGGTCTATGATCAATATTTTCTTCCATGTATAGAGGAAATCATGATCCTGTGTAAGAGATGACTCTGTAACTTTGTGTTTTCTTGTAGGACAATAGAGTTCACATTGGTCCTAAGATGGAGATGCGTGTCATGATCCTGTGTAAGAGATGACTTTGTAACTTTGTGTTTTCTTGTAGGACAATAGAGTTCACATTGGTCCTAAGATGGAGATGCGTGTCGTTGTCCTTGGGCTGGATGGTGCTGGCAAGACCACAATTCTTATCAAACTGAAAGAAAATGAAGTTGTACAGACTACACCCACCATAGGTAAGATAATGTGAAATGTATGCTGTAGGCAGAACATACTATAGGTAACATATTGTAAAATATGTGGTGTAGATAGTAGTTTACCCACTATAGATAAGATGATGAAATATATGGGAGGGCAAAACATACTATAAATACTTGGTGTGAAAAATTAGTACCCACTATAGATAAGATGATGAAATATATGGGAAGGCAAAACCGACTATAAATACTTGGTGTAAAAAATAAGTACCCACTATAGATAAGATGATGAAATATATGGGAAGGCAAAACCTACTATAAATACTTGGTGTGAAAAATTAGTACCCACTATAGATAAGATGATGAAGTATATGAGAAGTCAAAACCTACTATTAATACTTGGTGTAAAAAATTAGTACCCACTATAAATAAGCTGATGAAATATATGGGAAGGCAAAACCTACTATAAATACTTGGTGTGAAAAATTAGTACCCACTATAGATAAGATGATGAAATATATGGGAAGGCAAAACATACTATAAATACTTGGTGTGAAAAATTAGTACCCACTATAGATAAGATGATGAAATATATGGGAAGGCAAAACCTACTATATATACTTGGTGTGAAAAATTAGTACCCACTATAGATAAGATGATGAAGTATATAAGAAGGCAAAACCTACTATTAATACTTGGTGTAAAAAATTAGTACCCACTATAAATAAGATGATGAAATATATGGGAAGGCAAAATCTACTATAAATACTTGGTGTGAAAAACTAGTACCCACCATAGATAAGATGATGAAATATATGGGAAGGCAAAACCTACTATATATACTTGGTGTGAAAAAGTAGTACCCACCATAGATAAGATGATGAAATATATGGGAAGGCAAAACCTACTATAAATACTTGGTGTAAAAAATTAGTACCCACTATAAATAAGATGATGAAATATATGGGAAGGCAAAACCTACTATAAATACTTGGTGTGAAAAACTAGTACCCACCATAGATAAGATGATGAAATATATGGGAAGGCAAAACCTACTATAAATACTTGGTGTAAAAAATAGTTTATCCACCATAGATAACGTGATGTAAGATATATATGGTGTAGCCAAATGAGGAGGGAGGATAACAGTAAACATGTTAAGGACAAGGAAGTGGGATCATGAAATTGGTGCTTTCAGTGGGGATGATAAGAGTGGTACAAGTTATACTGTTCATTGTAGAAATGGTGATGCAGCTTTGAACAAATACATCTGAAGCTTCCTGGTCCTAAATTCAGTTGTTCCCAATTCTCATATGTTCAGACCAGACGGGCAACTTGTGGGTACCTAGGAAGCCATGTGTTTTAGGTATTTCTGTTGTACCAAATAGAAATAATTGAGGTATCCCCATTATCTCTCTGTACAACTATGGTTCAGAGGTACATCATCATACATACTACTGATGTTTACCAATCCTTCTTCTACCAACATCAAAATCTGATTGACAAAGAGAAATACACAATTTTAGTATGCCAAATTCATGCTGTCTTTCATACCAATTCATAATGACTGATAACTATATGTAGAAACTTTTGGTGTGGTAAATTCATTATATCATGGAAAATGGTAATTATTGATGTGTATAACAAAACTTTAAATTAAAATAACTTTTTGCAAATAATTTACAATCCATCAATCTCCTTGCTTGATTTAGATGTGCAATTATTTCCCAGAGCAAAATTTTCCTCGCTCTCACACAACTCAATTGCTGGGTTCTTCCAGAAAAATCCTCTGGATAAAATTATCTCCTTCCTTCATCATTACTTCAGTATTTATTAAACCATATTTAATTCTCCTCTTATCCCCCTCCATTTTCTTTACTTTGTTTTGTTTCAAATGGGCACCTCCTCAAGACAATCGAAAAACAAAACACAGCTTTCTGACTTTTGGTGTTTAATTTCTTTCATTCTCCCCTGTTTTATTTCCTTCCTTTAGAATGGTCTGACCTCTCAGGTATAAATGTTGAGAGTCGGGGCAAAGTTGAATAGATGAAAACAAACCAACAAATACTTTAAATTAAAATAACTTTTTAACAAATAATGTGCTGTACAATAAATCAAAGGTAAATGATTTAGATGATTGAAACTAACGATATAAATACATAAGTAAACTGTAAAATATGATGCCATCATAGACATAACATGGGATATAGGTGAAGTATAATATTACTGAATAAATGGGATTCCTGCTAGAAAGAATATCATCAGATATGCTTCAGTATTTATTGAATGGTAATTTAATAATAACAAAATATGAAGAAAATTTCACAAAATCTTTTCCAGTTAAAGTAGTATATTCAAGTTCCAACAAACAAGACAATAGGTAAAAAAATGACTGGTGGGAAATAATAATGTTAATAAAAGTTACTGAATTCATCAAGGCATCTTTAAAATTTTTAATGTGTTTTTAAAAATGTTTATTCGGGCAAATTTAATAGATTTTGTTGAATTTTCTTCAGGTGGTATATAAAGCACAAATATCCTTCAAATTCATATTTACATTTTTACATAAAACAAAGGAAATGTCAAAGGATCGAAACTAACATACACAATATGATAGAATACATAAAAACTGAGGAAACTGAGGCTATGACATCACAACTAGTCTGATTTCAGTCCATTCTACACAAATGATACCAAACTTTAAACATAGATATCTCCTTAACGGAATAAGATTTTTGAATGCTTTCTGCATTATTTTGTTTCATTTGAAGTCCTCTTTCATGTGAGATAGACTTGCGTGACCTCTGAACTAATCCTTTAAAAGGCTATTAAGATGTAAAGAAGATGTAAAATGAAAGCATTGTAAAATGAGCAAAAAACCTAATATCCTAAATTGATAAGCTGTGAAAAATGAAAAGCAAAAGCATAACCCTAAGTGAAATAAAAATCATTTAAAATAAGCCTTACGGAATAAAAAGGTTTCAAGTTTAGATTTATAAAGGCTTAAGGTATTCAATACATCTAAGATCCTCAGGAAAAGAATTTCTCAAAGAAGGAACAGCAGGGGGCTGAAAGACCTACAATCATGGACAAAAGTATTGGAGCCTTTTTCTTCACCCCTTGTACTCCATTTCAATGTTGGAAGTAAATGTTAAAACTTGCAGGCCAAAGTCATGTCCCAACATTGAAACATAGGTAGAAGGGGGAAAAAGGTCAAGACTTTTGTCCATGATTGTCTGAGAAATGATAATATCGTGTGGCACTTAAGGCTGAAAGAATGCAGTAATAAAGTTCTTTTATTTTGTCGGCATAAATGTCTTTTTAGTTTTAAAATTTAAAAGTAAATTACAAGAATTGGGAAGGTATTGAGATCCTATTATTCATTTGAAGGGGAAGGGCAGGGATTTAAGAAATGTTAAAGCAGAGTGTGCTTTCAAATCGATGTAAAATTTGATATGAATATCATAATATTTTTTTTGGGTATTGATGTATACTGCCACAATTCAGCTTCAAATATAGCTGTAGAATTGGTGGGGCTATATTGGATTATTTTGAGAGGCCAAAAAAAAAAAAATGGATTCTGATGTGAGATTCTCCTTGGTGGAAATTATGGTGAAATCATTGCAGACTCAGACAGCGATTTAAAAAAAAAGCTTTTTTTTATCATGAAATGGACAGTGAAATTGACACGCACCTGAAATCAAAGGGAGAAATTCTACATGGTTCTGATGCTAATTTTTGTTCATTGTATATCTTTAAATGTTGTATTCTTACATGTTTAGTTTATTTATCATTACTGGAACATGTAAATACTTTCCACCAACAAAGGGTATAAACACCATAACTATATCTCATGAAAGGTATATCAGATTTATGCCATATTCCGTACACAGATAAGTCATGGTCTAGCTGTACAGATGTTTTAATGTTGTGATAGTGATGTCATGAATATTATTTAGTAGGCGGATAAAGGAGCAACCATTTTTGCTTCATACTTGCTATGCTATGTTGTCAACAATTTGTATTGATCTGCATGATGGGTGTGGCTTTTGAATAAATATCCTGGAACAAATATTTTATGATATGCAATGACATGGCAGTTAATACAAATTTTGCAAATTAATCAGCTGATGGAAAAAAAAGCATCGGAACGACAAACCTTTTACTTCTGGTCTCTATTTCAGCCATATTTTGTCAAAAATCTTTAATATAATCTCCCATTAAAAATGATATTTTCTGAAAGAACTATTCGAGCTCATTTAAATGATACCAGGATCACTGCTGTGGGCCTATTTGACAAAGTAAAATAATTTTTTAAAAAGTGCATGTCAAATCGGTCTTGTTAGGACCGCATGGGAATTTAAAGGTTAATCGTTGAACCAGAGGAATTATTGTGTCCGAGCCAAAGAAACTCTTGTGTAGGGAAGTGCATAGTAACAGGATCATTGCTATGGCAACACATCGTAAGAGTAAATGTTAAAGACATAAGGCAGGCAACCAGCACAAATTGTAATAGAACAAGCATAATCCGAACAGTTCCACGAAACACAAAAGTATTGCCATGTGTAACAGTAAAAACAATTTATATTCTTCCATAGGTTTCAATGTAGAGACAGTTGAGTACAGAAATCTCAATTTTACCATATGGGATGTAGGAGGGGACACTAAACTACGACCATTGTGGAAGCACTATTATCTCAACACGCAAGGTGAGAGAAATTGCAAAAGTTTTTACCATATATGTTTTATAGATTATAATGTCAATTTGTAGCTGAATGTTAAAAAATTGAAAAATGTAGAAAATTTGAATATATGAATTTGAATATAAATTTTAGTTCAAGAAAACTGGTGGGAATCTGTGAGCAAAGCTCCATTTTGTGTTACTTATGCCACTGCCAAACAGAGAGCAACTGTGTACAAACTTACCTATGCCTTTCTTTTTGTTGTAGCTCTTATATTTGTGGTGGATTCTGCAGACACGGAGCGTTTTGATGAAGCACTAGAGGAGCTTTCCATACTCATGTCTGAGAAACAGCTAAAAGATGCCTTGCTTTTAATTTTTGCAAATAAGCAGGTTTGTAGAAAAAAATAATGTGCTAATTACAATTTTGTATACAATAAATCTTTTTAGTAACTTATGCGACATGCCTCTATTACATATCGATTATTGTGGAGAAAAATATCGCGATATATTGTAGTATCGCGATACCTTTTCAAGAAAACTGACTACGAGACAAATTGTTAATATCACTAACGTTATATGATCATGGAGTTACAATTTACTTCATAATATGATGAACGCAAGAAAAAATGATTTGCAGATCTAGCAGACGACATGAACCCGTGATTATTACATTCATTACACATCAGGCATGTGTTTGGTAATTCAGCCAAGGTGGCCATGAATCATCAAAGTGAGAGCCTGAGTGGCACATTCTGGACCAATTTTTTCTTCATTTTGCCAACTTACATCGGCGCTTGCCAGTGTGTGGTGATGGAGCACGATTTTTATTTAGTTGTTTTTATGTTTCACGATTATTTTGCACATTTTTCATGGCCTAAACTTGACTTTTAGATTTAGTACTGTAGCGTTAGAATTGTAATGTACGAAGTAGCTTAGCCTAGTTGCACAAAATTTTCCTAGTTGAGTATTAGTTTTTGGTATTGCGATATATCGCGAGAGTCATATTTTCATGTCGTGGGAAAAGAGATCTCATGATATTGCGATAATCAATATGTCATGACAGCACTATTAGTAACTTAGATTATACATAGTGTAACTAGATTACTGATGCCATCAGTCACTTTTAGTTTCCCCCTTGAAATTTATAGAGCATTTTTTCCTATTCAAGGAAGTTGTGTGTATTGCTGATTTATCATGCATTGTCATGTAAGGTTCATGAGTACCTAAATCTATCAAAATATTTTAAATAGTTAGGGTACCATTGCTTCTATTAAAGAGCTTTACTTCTATTAAAGAGCTTATGCCATAAATACTAGAAGTGCAAATGGAACTTGAATGCAAAATGAAAAGTGAGTGGGAGATGAGGGGAACAAATTTTTAGTAATATTTGTATAGCTTGTTATCAGTTGCAAGGGTATTTTATTGTTTTGTGATTAGCTTGTCGCTAACAAAGCTGGTGAAGAAGGGATATAGCGTCTTTACCATTTGTCCACATCTATTGTCTGTCCAACCACATGCATTGTTCAGCTACTGGGAAGAAATGATTTCTACTCTTGAAAAGGAATTCCAACAATTTTTGTGGATCGTTTGAATGGGAATTTATATAAAGGAGACTTGCCTCAAAAAACAAATTAATTACTGACATAATTAGCAATTAAGATATTTGTTCTGGCATGAAAGAAAATCAAACAATAGAGCCAGATGCCTCAAAAGAATTTGTAGTTAAAGTGTGTTGGAGATGAATAGTAATATAGACAATAGAGTTCTCTAAATTAATCTGCAATGTATTCTGATTTGGTAGATAGATCAGCTCTATCTGGTTTATAAGGGAAAATATTAGGTTGAGCATGTTTTTATGGGGAGTTTCATATTTAAGTTACACAGATTATTTTTAAGTTGACAGAGGTGATGGGATCAGAGTTAGAGGAAAGAATGTTGGGTGGAAGATGGCGTAATGATTGGTAAATGTAGGAATTAGGATGAGGGTGGGATGGCATGGAGAATAGGATGGGGATCGAATGTGGGATGGCATGTGGGACATGATGGGATGGCATGTGGGACATGATGGGATAACATGTGGGACAGGGTGACATGGCATTTGGGACAGGGTGGCATGTCATGTGGGACAAGGTGGGATGGCATGTGAGACAGGATGGCATGGTGTGTGGGACAAGGTGGTGGCATGACATGTAGGATGGGGTGGTTTGACATGTAAGACAGGATGGCATGGGTACAGGAAAGGATGGCATTGAGACAGGACAAGATGGCATGGGAAAGGGTGAGAGGGCATTAGAACAAGGAGGGATGGGGTGTGGGATAGGGTGGCATAGTATGTGGGATTGTATGTGGTAGGATGTCATCTGGATTCAGGTGTGATGGCATGTGAGTCATGTGATGGAAAGACATCTGGATTTCATGTATGATTTTCTGTAGGATGGTATGTAGGATGGGATGGCATGTGTAACAGGGTTGGTGGCCAATGTGTCAAAGGGTGGGTGGCATATGTGTCAAAGGGTGGGTGGCATATGTGTCAAAGGGTGGGTGGCATATGTGTCAAAGGGTGGGTGGCATATGTGTCAAAGGGTGGGTGGCATATGTGTCAAAGGGTGGGTGGTAATGTGTCAAAGGGTGGGTGGCATATGTGTCAAAGGTTGGGTGGCATATGTGTTAAAGGGTGGGTGGCATATGTGTCAAAGGGTGGGTGGCATATGTGTCAAAGGGTGGGTGGCATATGTGTCAAAGGGTGGGTGGCATATGTGTCAAAGGGTGGGTGGCATATGTGTCAAAGGGTGGGTGGCATATGTGTCAAAGGGTGGGTGGCATATGTGTCAAAGGGTAGGTGGCATATGTGTCAAAGGGTGGGTGGCATATGTGTCAAAGGGTGGGTGGCATATGTGTCAAAGGGTGGGTGGCATATGTGTCAAAGGGTGGGTGGCATATGTGTCAAAGGGTGGGTGGCATATGTGTCAAAGGGTAGGTGGCATATGTGTCAAAGGGTGGGTGGCATATGTGTCAAAGGCTGGAAGGTGTGTTGTTAGCAGAGGGGATTTCTATTGTTTGTGATGTCTGGTTCTTTTTTATTTGTTGCTTAATAGGAGGATAAAGGCATGTTAAAGAACCTCACATAATCAGATCTGTACTTTCAGTGGTCAAAGGTCAAATTGTTCTGAGAAATAATTATGAATTGAAATGTGTGTACTTTTTGGGGTTAGGTAATGAAAATTGTAAACCAATTTGTTACTGTGTAAGATCACAAATAGTTACATTATGGCTGTGATTATAAAAACATTACCAGACTTATTTGGATGATAGTTGTTCAGTAAACATGTATGTGGGAAGTTCACTTTGTGTTGGGTCTATGTACAAACATGGTTTGGTAGTTTGCATGCTGAATGCTAGCAGTAATGTTTCCAGCATTCTAAGTAATCTTATTTTTCATACATTTCAAGAAATCTAAGTAATTGATATATCAGAAATCCAAAGGAATTTAGAGAAAAAAATTTATTTATGTTGAGCTTGGAGGTTTGAGCATTGAAAATGTTCACAGACCACTAAATAACGATTTTATTTGTTGTCTGTTTCTAACCAGGATGTGCCCAATGCTGTAGGTATTGACGTCATCACAGAGAAACTGGCCCTGCAGAGGCTGTGCTATGGGCGCAATTGGTTGATTCAGCCATGCAATGCCAAAGGGGGAGAAGGACTATGGGAAGGTTTGGAATGGTTGTCACAGCAATTGGTGGCGGCTGGTGTTATGGACCTGGCTTGAGCCTGGCGCTGTGTAAGTGGAAATAAAGCTTTTTGCATCTTAAGGTTTGGAATGGTTGTCACAGCAATTGGTGGCGGCTGGTGTTATGGACCTGGCTTGAGCCTGGCGCTGTGTAAGTGGAAATAATGCTTTTTGCATCTTAAGGTTTGGAATGGTTGTCACAGCAATTGGTGGCGGCTGGTGTTATGGACCTGGCTTAAGCCTGGCGCTGTGTAAGTGGAAATAGGGCTTTTTGCATCTTAAGGTTAAGTTTGGTTGAAATTATTGATGTTGCAATAAAGAATTCACCATCTGTCTGAAGTTGTTACAGAATAATATGATTTGGGAGTCAGACATACTATCAGTCTGGTTTGTTTGTTTAGCCTCTGCAAGCATAACCTTTAGGGTCACAGGCTTACATGTACTTAGGTGCTGCATATGGACTTTGAGTTGTAAGACTATATGAGAACCAATTTGATTTTTTTTTGTTTTATAATGAAGGTTTTAAATGTACAACATGTCTCTATTATATCGCAATGTAGAGGGGTAGCATCCGTATTGCCCCAATTTGCCTGTTGGTTGACTTGAATTGTTGATGGTGAGTGTATAATGATGATTGTGTAAAGGCAAGATGCTGTGCTCTTTGCCTGGTATTATATGTGGATGAAGCATGCTCTTCGGTTTGGTCTTTTGGTATCTTGTATACTGTAGGAAAATGAATCCCATTGGAAGAATGTTTGTGCATAGATATATCAACACAAGCCATTGATTGGCATACGGAAATGCCCATGCTGCTCTCCCATGTGTAATGAAATGGAGCTCCTGCAATGTCCTATGAGTGAATTTGCTGTGCACCTCCGTAAAACTATAGAAAGCTTGGTCAAGATTAGTATAGGCTACGATGGGGTGCAGGACACCCTTGGCGTGCTATAGCATTTCTTTAAATTGGTTCCTGGGCAAAAGGTTGTACTAGACGTATTGATAAAAGTTCTTGCCATGTAAAGCTTGTATACTGTGTTTGTTAGTGCTTAAGCTATCTAGGTATGTAGTCAAAATCGTAGTGGCATGAAAGGTTCATGCAGTATTGTATCCAGTATGCACAGCTTGTTTGTTGTCTGCTGATTACATCATTAGGACACCAATAACAGTAATATCCCTTTTCCCTAATGCAGTATATTTTACTATGTATCAAAATGTTTAGAGAATGACTCTTTGATAAAAGAGCTCACATTTTGGCCCATTAATTTTCAGTCTTGATTATATTATCTGAAAATTAATACTTTTCAAAACTTGACATTTTTGGCTTAAAATATTCTAAACAAAAAATTTAGGTGTGTGCAACAGCTTCCTACATTTTATATGGTAGAATGTATTTTTAGTCATTAACATACCCACAACAGAACAATTTGTAGATGTTTAGTCATTAGCATACCCACAACAAAACAATTTGTAGATCTTTAGTCATTAACATACCCACAACAGAACAATTTGTAGATCTTTAGTCATTAACATACCCACAACAGAACAATTTGTAGATGTTTGGTCATTAACATACCCACAACAGAACAATTTGTGGATCTTTAGTCATTAACATACCTACAACAGAACAATGGATCTTTAGTCATTAACATACCCACAACAGAACAATTTGTGGATCTTTGGTCATTAACATACCCACAACAGAACAATTTGTAGATCTTTAGTCATTAACATACCCACAACAGAACAATTTGTAGATCTTTAGTCATTAACATACCCACAACAGAACAATTTGTAGATGTTTGGTCATTAACATACCCACAACAGAACAATTTGTGGATCTTTAGTCATTAACATACCTACAACAGAACAATTTGTGGATCTTTAGTCATTAACATACCCACAACAGAACAATTTGTGGATCTTTAGTCATTAACATACCCACAACAGAACAATTTGTGGATCTTTGGTCATTAACATACCCACAACAGAACAATTTGTGGATCTTTGGTCATTAACATACCCACAACAGAACAATTTGTGGATCTTTAGTCATTAACATACCCACAACAAAACAATTTGTAGATCTTTAGTCATTAACATACCCACAACAGAACAATTTGTGGATCTTTAGTCATTAACATACCCACAACAGAACAATTTGTGGATCTTTGGTCATTAACATACCCACAACAGAACAATTTGTAGATGTTTAGTCATTAACATACCCACAACAGAACAATTTGTTGATCTTTAGTCATTAACATACCCACAACAGAACAATTTGTAGATGTTTAGTCATTAACATACCCACAACAGAACAATTTGTTGATCTTTAGTCATTAACATACCCACAACAGAACAATTTGTGGATCTTTAGTCATTAACATACCCACAACAGAACAATTTGTAGATGTTTAGTCATTAACATACCCACAACAGAACAATTTGTTGATCTTTAGTCATTAACATACCCACAACAGAACAATTTGTGGATCTTTGGTCATTAACATACCCACAACAGAACAATTTGTAGATGTTTAGTCATTAACATACCCACAACAGAACAATTTGTGGATCTTTAGTCATTAACATACCCACAACAGAACAATTTGTAGATGTTTAGTCATTAACATACCCACAACAGAACAATTTGTAGATGTTTGGTCATTAACATACCCACAACAGAACAATTTGTAGATCTTTAGTCATTAACATACCTACAACAGAACAATTTGTAGATCCGTAGTCATTAACATACCCACAACAGAACAATTTGTAGATGTTTAGTCATTAACATACCCACAACAGAACAATTTGTGGATCTTTAGTCATTAACATACCCACAACAGAACAATTTGTAGATCTTTAGTCATTAACATACCCACAACAGAACAATTTGTAGATCTTTAGTCATTAACATACCCACAACAGAACAATTTGTAGTACTATACCTATTCATGAAATTGGACTCAAAAGTTGGAAGAACTGACTAATGATCAGAAATATTGGTGGTTCAGTGTGAAAATAACCTGCACATGCTACAAATGTATCACCATGTTTTTATCTGGTTGGGATACACATCAGAATAGAGATTATTCCCCTAACTTGGTACAATATCAAAATCTCTTTTATGTGTTGTAGTAGGGTATCAGTTTGTAAAAAAGTTAGTGGATATTTAGGTCTTGAAAGTTTAAATAAACATGGTATTAGAGTGTTTCAGCTGACGTCATGAGGTCATGTGACTTTGTTTACATCGCCATTTTGTCGGGCGAGAAAGATCGCCTGCTGTACACTTATTTAAACTTGCAAATGCTTGCATGTTGTTATATAAGATAATTTTTGTAAGATAATTATGACGGAATCTTGTTGTGCCATTGGTTGCACTAATAGACGTGTGCCGGGGAATAAAAAGACGTTTTCTTGATTTTCATCTAATTCTGATCTATGTTCGAAGTGGGTTTCTGCTGTACGAAGCAACGTCTTTCAACCTTCAGTATAGGATTTGCAGTGAGCACTTTATGTCAGGTATAAAGGCTTTGTCTGCATATAACGAACAATCAGATGGCGTTCAAGTAAAAGTTACTCTTTGTATAATTGTAAAGCGCTTTGAGACAGTCTAGGACAGTATAAAGCGCTATATAAGCATTACTATTATTTATACCCGGTGAATCTATCAAACGTTAGGAAAATATGAAGTAAAATCGCCACCGCGAACAAAAACAACGAAATTTGCTGAACTGGAAGGTAGGTTAGCAGGTAGTATGTTTGTTGTACCTGTGATGTGACTGAAGAAGTGTGAAAAGCATTGATGCTCTGCCCTGCAAAATGGCTTCCAGATGAGTTTGAGTCACGTGATGAAATCCCTCTATGTACATACAACACGTTCTGATGTCAGGAGTGTATTGATACATTTATGTACAATATTTGGTTTACATTAAACGTCCACCAGTACAAAGATTTGCACTTAATAGGTAGTGTCAGTAACTGTGCTGGGAGTATAGGCGGTAATGTTTGATGAATGTTTCTTGTTGTTGTATGTAGGTGGATATGCCAAGTTTGTATTTGCAAATTTCCCTTTTAAATCTGCCCAGGGTAACATTGTTAATTATGTCTGAATTATTGAAAATAGTGCCTGATCATGTTAAACCTCTCACCTACTGTAAAATGTCAGCGTGAACTGATTGAACTATTGTTCACTTGTAGTACATTCCGACTTCCTTGTTCATTATGAAACCGGACAAAACTCCTGGAATTACGAAACCAGTAATAAACTTCACACCATCAAACCCAAAGTCAGGACCATCGACCCTCTGCATAGTCGCAACCGCAGAGAAGACATCGTTGTCACCCGCATTCGCCTCAGCCACTCCTCTGTAACTCACTCACATCTCTTATCCGGCTCCCCTGCCCCTCTTTGCCCAACTTGCAACACCGATCTCTCCATCAAGCATATTTTCTTGACCTGTCCCCTATACCAGAACTCCAATCTCTTCTCTCCTCAATCTCTGACCTATTCGAAAACACTTCTTCCTCAAACATCATCAACTTTCTCCGCAACAACAACCTCTTCCACCACATATAATCTCCTCCCCTTCTACACCTAACCTTACACACCCCTTTCTTTTCACCTACATTTTTTTCCCCATATTCAGCTTTCTCCCCTTTATCTCTCTTACAAACCTTCCATCTCCTAACTATCCTTACTCTTTCACCATTATTTATTAACATCCTATCCTCTTGGCACATTTGACTCTGTCTGTGGAGGTGCAGTTAAACATCAACAAACCAAACCATTATTTAACACACAGGTGTGTCATGAAAGAACTGTTTACAGTTATCTTGCTGTTGAGGCTTGCAAAGCATATACACCCTAAACCTCACAAATGCACTAAATGTTTACTAACATTGGAATTACAATTGAGATTCTTTTTATTCAACCTTTTCATTGAGAAGCAATACCATTCAAACCACTGAAATTCAAATCAATGACTTTTTAGAAACTACAGAATCAGCATAAATAATCCCTTTAAATACGAGAAGTAGAAATTTGCCAGTAATCACTTAATTTGGGGGAGGTGGATTCTCCCTCCTGATGATTTTATTTTTTTGGGGGGTGGGTTATTTGGAATAAATGTAAGGACTTTAGAAAACTTCAATGCTTAGTTACTGTATGCTTTCTTAAGTTCTTTGTGGGAAATTCTCTTCCGAACTATTGTTTTTTGGGGGAGAATTTGACATTGTTTGTGGGAATCCCTTATCCTAATGTAAACACTAAATGGGGTTAATTTTCACTTTGCATTCTGAGATCCATTTAAGAAGCTGTAAAACTGACCAAAAAATACCCATTACATATGACTACAAATATTACCCGATAAGTCAAAACAAATAGAGGAACAAAATTTACAAAATAAATGAACAAAAAAAAGGTTCTGAGATTCAACATGCTTTGCAAAAGTTACGGACATTTTGCAGAGGGCTGGAATAAATTGCATTTCTGAGTTTGTGACACATTATTGAAATTGTGTACAGCAAGTCATATGAAGCACACCCTTAGGGAGTATTTCAAGAAAGAAGCACAATGTTGGGATGAAATGACATTAGAGAAAACTTCTGGAGTCCATATTGTGTGCTTAAAATCATGCAGATATACCCACTTTCCTCCTTGCTATGAGAATACATTCTATTTACCAGCTACACTTCTTGTTATGAGATTAATCATTCTGTAAACAATTTATCTACTTAATATTTATATTTACTGTGCATGAGTGACATTGAAGGTCAATGGTGGTCAAGTGTTATTTTAGTGAACCGCTGAAAATAGCCAAAAACATTGGTTGGGGAATAAAGAAGATGTACACAAAATGTAAGCTAAATTTCCATAAAAATGATTAATACTGCTATCTTTTTGCATTTCATTAATTTTCCTTACTTAGTTGCGCAACATTGTTTTGATGTACATCTGAAACTTAACGTATTCATGAATGGAAGTAATTGCTAAATACTCACAATTTTTTGCAAATCAACTCAAATCAGGAAACGCTCACAGCTCATGACGTAACCTACAACATAACAGATTTGCCATAAATTGACAAATCTTGAGCTTGTGGTCAGTCAAAAGTAAAAAAAGCAAAAAAGGTGGAAGAGAATAGTTTTGCAGGTGTAACTCACAGGAATCATTCAAAGACTTTCTTCGGAAGTTTGATTTTCTTAACCTGATTGTCCGATGTTATACTTGTCTGTAAATCTTCATCATGCAGTGAAGATGAACCTCTGTGCTCATTAGTTGTTCTGCCCCTTAAAGTTTCAAACAGTTAGACCCAACCTGATACATAACCAGGTCGGGTCAGACTTTTCCTCTTTATTTTCTTTATTCTGAAAACCTTAGTTGTTGTGGAAGTTGGTGCTGAGTATCATATTAGCAATGGATGAAGTCCTTATTGTGTGGTTATTTTAATTAAGATAAAGTGGTCTCTCTATTTGCTACAGTAAGTTTGTGGGTATGATTTGCTGGAACAAATTTTTAAGGAGAAAGACAAGTCATGTATTGTTTTATAGTTTATAAGTTTATAAGTTTGTACATAATTCTGTTCATGGATTTATATATGTAATTGTTGAAGTAATGTTTGAGGATGTACTATGCAGGTAGTAATAAAGAAATAGTCTGTATATAAACAAAAGATTAAATCGTTTGTCTTTATTGCAGGACTGGGCATCTAGCAGATTGTGGATATGAGAAACAAAACATTCAATCGTTTGTCTTTATTGCAGGACTGAACACCTAGCAGATTGTAGATATGAGAAAGAGCATGGAATTCTGAGTAGCATACGTTTAAAAAAAAAAAAAAAAAAAACTTATTTAATTTTCAAGTTATGACTAAACAAATTTTCATGATTTGTTAATTTGTCTGGAATTTGTGATATACGAAGAGGAACACATCTCAACTAAAATCTTTATATTATTCTTTAAATTCTGTTTTTCAAATTCAGCTACTTATGAATTTCAGAATGTCTTTTCTAGATGTATGATGATTCGGGGTGCAACAAAGTTCCATCAAATTTTGCCCGAAGTCTATTTATATATTTCAGACAATATTGACAGAGGAATAAAAAACAACAAAGGTTTTACAAAAGGTACTGAAGGATCCTTCCTCCCCCCCCCAAAAAGGTAATGAAGGACCCCCATTGATGTCACACATTATTGTGCAATAACAGCTAAAAATTAAAAATGCTGTAAATTGGTCAATTTTTCGGCAATTTTAATGGAATATTTGGCTGTTTTAATGATTGAGATCATATTTTAAACCAATAAGCCCATGTTGCCTCTAGATGTCCATAGTCCTTTAATTTTCTTGGTGGAAACCATTTGCCATAAACAAGTGTCTTTTAACATTCTAGCTAAATTGTTTTGTTGTTTTTTCTGCTGGTTTACAGCTGGCTCAAGTGATCCACTGGGGATGTTTTTTTGTTCTTAGTTGGTCATGAGGTAATCATCACCAATATTTTCTGTCACAATATTTTCATGTTTTTGATGACAAATTAAAGGCAGAATGGACTACTGCACTCAATCCTAAAAAATTGTTTTTTAGAGAGCGTGTAACACCCCAAGTGTCAAGAAACAGTTACTCAGCATTTAAACAATCAGGTGGCAGTATTAAAAAGAAGATTTTGCAACTTATTTTATAAATGTACTGTCAAACATCTATACTGATGGCTCCAAGGAAGGCGACAAGACAGCTGCTGCTGCTGTCATCCAAGACATCACCCTCAGTAGCAGGCTTCCAAACTACTCATCCATCTTCTCGGCTGAGGCCAAGGCCATCCTACTCGCCCTCAACTATATTGAGTACTTCCCGCTCAGCCCATTTGCCATCTTCTCAGACTCCAAGACTGTTCTTACTTCTTTACTCAATCTTAATTGGGATAACCCCATGTCCCACTTCCTCCATAAATTCCTTTGGTTACCCCATCCTCTCTGCAGGAAAAGTATCATTTTCTTCTGGATACCCAGCCATGTTGGCATCCCCGGGAATGACAGAGCTGATTTAACCACTAAGCTTGCCCTCACCTCCCCTCCCCCACCCCCTTTCCCAAACCCTTTTGACATCAAACCGCTTATTTCTTTTTGTTTGTGACGGCTAGCAAACCTCATG
>JAIGNY010000518.1:40000-52500 GCA_020152595.1 Chiridota heheva
ATTAGACCACCGAGCGCTTGACAAATTGCTACTCCCTCGTCATCTGCAGGGGGTTGTTGAAGAGGTCGCATGTCGACTAAATGTATCCTGGCAGCTGAGGTAACTTGAGGAATGAGGGACGTATAGGTAATGTTTAAATAACTTTGATGAAGGTGTCAAATACTTAGATATAAATCATTGCTTGTACTTTTCTTGGTAAGGTCATTTAATAGAAAGAACACCTTGTCGGCATCAAGATGCAACCACATGAATTTGAGAAGTTCATGTCAGGAAAAAATTGAATAGGTTGAAGCATTTTTGAAGAGAAAATGGACCCTTGGGCCATACATACTGACAAATAACAAGAGCTTGTAACATTGATAAGCACCGTGTTCCCTTGGTACTATTTTCAGCAATAAAACATATCAGTACACAGAAATAGATTTGCTTAGATCCAATCCATTCTGAATCATATCTAAGCTAGCAAAATTTGGCAAATTATAAAAAAATATGTCAAGCAACAAATTGGATACCCTGTTTACGTTTAATTGTAGTTGTTAAATAATAAATATAGGCTTATTTCCCAATGTTTTGAAGAATAAACGCAATTGTTTCTTTTCAAGTTTGGCAAATTAGTTTTTTTTTTTTTTTTTTTTTTGCAGCCTTAGTCGTATTTGTGTCAAAAGTTGTAAAACTTCACATTACTCCAGAATAAAATGACTTGGTTACCTCATATCCTGACGTCATGGGACAGTTGCGCATCGTCTACTAAAGAGGCAATATCGTCGTATTTTGCTTTGTCTATAACTCTAGCAAGTGAAATTATAAAGAAACTAATTCACCATTATCACCTCAGGCTAACGTCTCTGTTTGAATATCACTTGTGATATTCACGGACTATGCACCCCCTGAGCTGGGGATATAGTAACGAACCAACCTGTGTTTGAAGACGCATCCGCAGTCTCCAGTAATTCGTAACTTCCCTAATCTTACATTTTCTCCTAAAAATCCGACCACCGATGTAGTTTTTTCAATACCTAAACGTTATATCTGAAAAACTGGAAAATGATTTTGAATCTTTTTTGACTGAACTATGCATGATAAGATGCAGCTTTGATACATTTGAGTTAATCTTCGAATTTGTAACTGTTTGCGCCTGTAGTAAAAAAGAAAGACCAGAGCCAGAGGGCACTTTAATCATAGCACCTCCCTGCTTTAATCTGTTAATTACCGGTTATAACTATTAACTAGCATTTTAACAGTTATAAATCGTTCCAAAATAACATCAAAAATATTTTCACAAAAGATGTTTGGTAGTGTCATCTAGAGACGCCTTCGAGAAGACGGTTTTGCCGCCGGCACATCCGATGAAGACCGAGTGCTCAGCACGAAGCTGCATTCCAACCCAGCATTCCAAACCGCACGAGAGAGCAAATATTATTTTTGTGCTTGTTTATTTCTAACGATGATTTCAATTAAATATTTTTTTTCTTCACGCAGAACTTCAACAATGTGACAACTCGTCCAAGTTCATTTGTAACAACTATTTAACAACTTTTAAGACGGCTGTCATATTAGTTTTATCGAAATGAAAGACCTTCAAGGCCAGTATGCAAGCATACACATTATGAGTGACCGAGAACGTCCGCAATCGTACGTACCATTGGAGGTCTCTTTACATCCATACACATGTCCAATACCAGTCTTCAGTCAGGAATCGAGTTAAATATTTCGGTGGGCGAGTAATTTATGTAAACCTCTTAAAATGAAACAAATGAACAAGAAAGAACGGTTTTGCTAATCTTCATATGCTTTTTTAATCTGATGCATATTGTTTGTATATCATTTCACTCATATGTGATTTCACTGTATGAAGTGTTTTATCATTACATTGAAGTATACATTGTAAAGGATCAGTTCAGGGGTAAAGCAAGTTTAAAGAAACAAAATGGTGGGGAAACAGTTCAAAAAATTTATTCCGTTAAGGTAATATCCAAGTTTGAAGTTCTGCTTATATTTGTAGAAATGGCTGGTGTAGTAAGTCTACTATGGAAGATTGGCGTCCTTATCCTCACATTCTTAACAATTGTGAATGTATTTTGAAGAAAATATAATTAACGTTTATCCTATTTCACTTATTACCTTTCAAACTTTCTTCAGGTGATTCTTACAAGATTCTGTTTTACTACTCTCTTGACATATCCCATGGTGTTTAAGCCACAAAATCGAAGGACAAAAGAATACATAACGAATTTGAGGAATATATGACATCACAACTAGCCTGATTTCAGTCGTTTCTATCAAAATTACACCAAACTTGAATAACTCCTGAACGGAATAAGGTTTTTGAATGCTTTTTACACCATTTTTTTTTTTTTGAAGTCCTCTATCATATAAGATGGACTTGCTTGACTCTTAAACTTATTCTATAAACTCATGGTTAACCTCAATATCTAGTAATCACCAAGTCTCCCATACGAAACTCAGCAGAAGTAGAAATACATTTTACTGAAATATTTCATTAAAAACTAGTCATTTTCAAGATTGTAAAAACATGGGCTCATTTGTATTTAGGGCAAATTTTAGAGAACTTTCAAATCGAACATTTTCCTATATGGATTAGACCTCTGTATAATTTTAGACCTCTGTAAAATTTTGTGGTCATTTTTTTCCTTCTGAATTGTCTTTCATAACATAAGATAGATGGCCTCCGAATTAAACCTTTGAAAGTTCCAGAATTCATAATTCCTAACATGTATTCAATGCCAGACTGATGTCTGTCGTGTTTCATGTCAACAGTTAATTTTATTTTGTACAATTTACAGACTCACTTGCCGTATCTGACACTTGCCGTATCTGGCACTTGCCGTATCTGGCACTTGCCGTATCTGGCACTTGCCGTATCTGGCACTTGCCGTATCTGGCACTTGCCGTATCTGGCACTTGCCGTATCTGGCACTTGCCGTATCTGGCACTTGCCGTATCTGGCACTTGCCGTATCTGGCACTTGCCGTATCTGGCACTTGCCGTATCTGGCACTTGCCGTATCTGGCACTTGCCGTATCTGGCACTTGCCGTATCTGGCACTTGCCGTATCTGGCACTTGCCGTATCTGACACTTGCCGTATCTGGCACTTGCCGTATCTGGCACTTGCCGTATCTGGCACTTGCCGTATCTGGCACTTGCCGTATCTGGCACTTGCCGTATCTGGCACTTGCCGTATCTGGCACTTGCCGTATCTGGCACTTGCCGTATCTGGCACTTGCCGTATCTGGCACTTGCCGTATCTGGCACTTGCCGTATCTGGCACTTGCCGTATCTGGCACTTGCCGTATCTGGCACTTGCCGTATCTGGCACTTGCCGTATCTGGCACTTGCCGTATCTGGCACTTGCCGTATCTGGCACTTGCCGTATCTGGCACTTGCCGTATCTGGCACTTGCCGTATCTGGCACTTGCCGTATCTGGCACTTGCCGTATCTGGCACTTGCCGTATCTGGCACTTGCCGTATCTGGCACTTGCCGTATTTAGTGCTTGTCTTTGACCTGAGAAGAATCCGATACGAATCAAAGTTAGAATTGAAAATTTGGAATTTACTCGTTTGACGATAACTCAAACAAATTTAGTTCTCTGTACTTTTGCACTGAATTCTGCACCTCTAGATCATTCTTTTACGCGTGTTCAACATGTGAACATAACAGCCTACATATTAGAGTATCTCATGATTTGAACGACCTCATTAATGAACTTGAGGATTAGGATTAAAATTGTTACAGAAATAAACTTGTGACATGTTGGTAGGTTTTGTGTTTTGACTTGATAGGAAGTAATAACGATTTAATTGATGAAAAATCACTCTGGAAAGTGTAAATATCGTGAGATTGTATGACTGAAGTAAGTATTTGTATGGAATGCAGCTGGACTGCTGAAGCGAGAGTCTATTTCCGGTTTCTGAAAAATAAAGCTAGTAGATGGGCAATGCTGAAGATAACCACCAAAAATAGAGATACATTGATATGTTCCTCTTTCGATTGCACGTTTCCGTAGTGCCACAGGTTCATGATAATTTTCATAATGTTCGGTACGTCTTCGCCAAGTGGTTGATAAAGATCATAATTACCCTTAATTAAATTTAAATTCATCCGAGCCATTAGGACAATAGGGCCGGTGTTTATTTCGCTTTCCTTGGCGTAAGCAAATGAGAGCACATGACTCACCCTGAACCTGACGCCAGTCCATCGCAGGTTAACTCCCCAGCATTGCTGGTACACATTTTACAGCTAAGTGGACTGGAGCAAGTAGAGCATAGTGCCTTGGCACTATGCAGTGCAAAGGCACAATGCGACGGGAATGGAACCCCGCACCTTTCGCATACGATCATGGCTCCTTAACCACTGAGCCACTGCACCTTGGTTTTCTGCTAATATTCCCTTGCACCTCTCTCTTGATATTGGATACAGTGCTGCTGTTAGGACGATTTCTTTTCGTCACCTTTGACACCTCGTCTGATTTTAGCCTCTGGCGCGAATTTACATCCGATTGGGAACATTTTGTCATCTCACGTCAGCCTGGTTCATTCTCCCTCATCATTATTTCCTTCACGGACGTGAGACTTCTCTCATCAGGCCTATAAAGGGAACGCCTGGAGGGTACATTCTGTCACCGTTAAGTACACACTAGCTATCCCCAGAGCTTCTTGACTGAAGACGATGCTCTTGAGCACTGTAACGAGAAAATGTGCAAAATTCGTTACTAAGTTCGGATGTTTTTCATTTGTGTTTGTGACGGAAAATAAAGGAAATTCTGAGCAAATAACAGAAACACCAATATTCTTAGAAATTTGAGACAAGATTCTGGTGCTTTAACCTGCAGGTAGCTTTTGCCAGGGGAACAAAAATGTTTTGCTAGCCTCAAATGGTCGTTCTAAGAAATTGAAACAAGTATTTTGTAATTAGTATCAATTCCAAAACTTTCTCACAACTGTAACTTAGCTGATGATTCTCAAAGGAGAAGTGATATTTTTTGTCATCTCGTATTTTTTTTTTCTCGACCATTTTTGGACCGGCATCGTCATAGTCTGATATTGTGTTGCACCTCTTTGCCATTCCAAGGAGGTGCTAACAAATTGGTCAGTTATGCTGGTATCCATAAACCAGCATGGATCCATATATCGGCTCAGTGGCCGAGATGGTTCATGTAATAAGATACCACTTTAGAGTAACCTCATTGGGTCATGTACGAGAGTAAACTTATGACGTATGGTGGAATCCTTTATGTGCTCTCGAGGAGCTGATGTGTACACATGTGATTGTTGTGATATACAGCCGAGGAGGCTAGCTAACACACGAAGGAGTCATGTTAAGTATGACACCATGTACGGGTCACTTTATTCCACAACTTTGTTCAACATTGGGGCTAAAAACAACTGGATTCTTCAAACTTTTGTCAACATCAGAATTGTTTTTTTGATTCATCGTTTGTACATGTCGTTCCAAATGACGCTGGTTGGCGGACGATCACTTTCCCTGCTCTTACCAGGGAAACCAAACACATACATACAGCTGCCTTTTGTTTATAAAGACCACGGTAGCTGATTTTGGTAGTAGCACAGACAGTCAGGCGATCTTGCAGGGGAAATAGGCAAGGAGCTCAAGTTATGGATACACAAGTTGGGGAAAGAAAGATTATGTCTGAGGGTATCAACTTATTAGTTTTTTCGTGTGGATCAAGGCCAGCTGCAACAAACATGTTTAAAACTAGACCTAATTACTTCAAAAGCCGTTTATCGAATAGGATTTTATGTTAATCACCTAAAGAAAATAATTCTTAACGGCGCCCTCTCTTGCTAAACCCCTATTTTGCGTTTCCATAAGAACTTTCAAATTACACATAAATGTGCAAAAAGCTTGAGGTAACATTTTTACCAGATTATCGCGTCGGCATGACACTTACGGCACAGTTCACCTATATATTCACGAATGACGTCATCTTGAAGGTGGCACGGAACTAATTATTTGCCCCATTGATGAAAGATTCAAGTTCGGGGTCCTTTTTGTACCAGAATGTTATATATTTGGAATCTTTGGTGATGTTTTCTAAAAAGTACCATCTAATATCTCTCGGATTAGGGTACTTTCAATAGGGGTCTCCAGAGGTTTTGGCCCTTTTTTTAGGCTGAAGTGAAGAGGTGTTATACACCTCACCGAATCACTCAAATTTTGGTGTGGGTTCATGGTAAAATAGTTCCCCATGAAACATTTAGTGAAGAAAATCTCGTCAAGTTTGGATATGCAGTCAAGTCCAATTCTTTCTTTACCATTCCTAAAATTATCAAATTATCAGCTTCCTGTCCCATAAAATGGGATCTCTCGAAAATACATTTATAAGCCTTTTGTTTGAGGTTTCTCATTTTTGGATGGCGGAGTGATACCTTATTAGTTTCCTGCTACCTAAAAGCCATCTGATTCGTCCCTCAATGTAAATCACGTGCTTCTGGAATTAATTATGGCATGTAAAGGGTCATCCAATTGTTTGAACCTCACTCTTGATAAACGTTTTGCTGTCACCAGTAAGCCTATATTCTACAGACGATTTAATAGCAGCCGCGCTTTCAATATCAGTCACAAATGTCGACGCAACTTGATAACTAGCCTTCCAATAAGTGTTCTATTAGATTCTGTGTGATTGACAGGTAAAAGCGATGACAAATTGGTTTTTCCAGCTGTACCAAGGAAAATTTGTTCTAAGCAATACAAGCAACATATCTGTTATAATATTTCATAGTGCACCCTGTGGTGTGCGCATTGCGGCATGTAGCGTCCTTTTGGTGGTCCAATCTGCAGAATGCAACCAGAGAGTAACTGTTTAAATTTACCACACATCTTGTAGTAGTACTCAATGTCAGCGGTAAAGGGACCACCTCGGTGTTTATACATCAATTAAACAATATTTGACTCGATTTATATTAGTGGGGAGGGACAGCAATTCGACCAATCCTCTCTATCAAAACAATATCTCATCAACTAAAGAGGCATTACAACAATGTTGCAGATCTCGCTTACATCTTTACGTCATCAGATAAGCTTACGCGTCAAACCTTCTTAACTCAACGCAGTCAGGTATATACAACATGTATTCATCTGCTCATGGTTTGATTTAGGCCTTTACTTTTTCAGATAATGCTTAGGCCTACACACCATCTTACAACTGTTTCGTGTGTTAAAGGATATACTCACGTTCTATGGCATAAGGCTGTTAGGTGAGCAAAAAAGATATATGATGAAGCAATATTTTGTTCTCCATGTCAGTTTATATTTTGATAACATTCATTTCTTATAAAATGAACACCTTAAAGGAGCCATATTTTGAGTGCCTTTTGCTGTTCTGGTATATGTGACAATGTTTTGCCATTGAATAAGAGTAATCAGAATTGTCATCTCTAGACCTCATGCATTCATTTCGACGTTTACATGAAACACCCTGTAGATAATCTGATAATGAGGCGAGGTAAATACCCAATTAATGATCTTATGTATACCATTGGGAGGTGCCCCTTGATGAGACCAACATCGTTCACCCATAGTACAACAGTTCGTTTAGCAGTCTATACCTCCTCAAATAATATATATAATGCCCCCCATATTTACATAAAGTTCGAGGCAAAATTTGATCACATCGTCATCCTTTGACCTTTGACATGCATTTTTGAATGTAGGTCATCTGGGTAATCTCAAGAAAAGGAGTACTCAGGTGTATATGGCTGTCATTTCATCTTGTTTAGGCTAAGTACCTTCCCGTGGCTTGATCGACGGTGATCCAATTCTGTCGTATTTATTGTTACTGGTATTTATTTACGTCGTTTTTCTCCCTTATGTCATAGTTTTGCAAGACTTTACAAATTCCAAAAGGCATGTGGACAGCACAAACATTTTAAACCACATATGTAAAAGTAAATGGCTGTAGCATATTTAGTTTTGAAGGTCTGGCTTGTCAATGTTTAGATATTTTTTCAATCTTTGCAAAATTTGAGATGCACGCCTGAATCGACAGCTGAATTTTTTTCTTTAAACTTCTCTCCAAAGTTTCACAGCCATGGGAAAAATATTGAGCTGTCTTTTACCGTGAGATGGGTGTTGATTGCCAGGATATTTTGAAAATGCCAAAATTAGAATCAAATGACGATTTTGACCGTGAAGATATATATTTTATATCTTAAAACCTTTAAGCAGATATTGAATTAAAAAAGATATTTGTTTGGAAATGACTGTTTTAGTGAGTAAACTTGATATCCTAACTTCACTTTCAATAAATGTCCAGATGTATGTTACTAAAAAATAACTTCTCTTGTGTTAGTTCTTTCCTGGCATATGCAATGGTTATTTCAGAGACAAAATTTCAATGAAATACAGACAGACTAATATCAGTTGGTGTTCATCTCCTCACACTGTAAACGGCCATTTTTCTTACACGTCTAACGTGTAAACAGCTAATGACATCGTGAGTGCCGCACTGAAGCAACTTCAGTCATGCATGACGCGTTGTCTGGAAATGCCATATTTATTTATCAAATTGATTTTGCTCTATAAGATGTAATGAAAAACAGCTTAACATAATAAGATACAAATAATCTATTTTCCGCTTGTGTATCAATTATTTTAAGTTTCTTGGAGTTCTTTGAGTTTTTCGGAAAGTCTTATTCAAAAGTCGTGTAGAGGAATCATTATCCCACTTGATTTGAAATCCATTAAAAATCACAAAAAGAGCAAACTTTCCTGTCAAATCGGTTCGAAATTGACTATTTACAGCATGTTGAATTTTCAGGCATTAATACGCACGTTATGGTATACTTATCTATGATGTATGCTTGAGAGGCCTTGATAATTTCTAATGGTCAAACCTATATGATATTCAAATGTCTATTAAATATTTTTGACAATAACAATGACAATTGATTTCTAGCAAATAATAATACATATGTGTAAGAGACGAATTACATACATCTTCAAATTAACAAAATACATTGTTTTGATCTTTGTGTAGTGTCTAATCTGTAAATTATTGCATAGAAAAGGAGAAAACTGAAATGTAATACTTATAAAATGTTTCCCCAAAACATTATTTTCAATATGAATCGGAAAATTTGTGATAAAACAAAATAAATGTGTACAAAAAGATACCATAAGAAAAACCTTAGAGAACAAAAGAAACTGATAATTAAAAAAAAAAAAAGAAAGAATGAATTATAAGATTAGGTAATTACACACTTGCACAATTTAATTACTTAAAATTAATATTGATATACCTGAGATGCCAATCAATTTTGTTTGTACTTTTTTTATAAATAATTACGGTTTTACATTTTTTCATACTATCATTAAGTGAGCTCCAGAGTTTGACTCTTGAGGTAAAGATGCACATTTGTTTTTCCTTGTTCTTACAGACTTATGTTTAAAACTATTATTTTTGCCTTGTGTGATATCTATCATTGGATGCCAATGAAAAAAAACAGTTTTGTAGGTTCTCTGATAATGACATCTGATAAGCCTTAAACATAAATACTCCTGTATTGAAGTCTATAATATGTAATAATTTAATTTTTTATTTTGTACAAAAGTTGTTAGTATACAGTCTAAATAATTAGCATTACATACAATTTGAATAATCTTTTTTGTTTTAAGAATAATGGCATAATATTATAATTATTATGTATTCCCCAAACTTCAGCACAATTTGTTGAGTTTTACCATACCTCAATCAAATTCTAGCAGTAATAGACTTAATGCTTATCATTCAAAGTGACTGAAATTCTGAAAAAAATTAAACAGTTATATAAAAATTTTCAGCTGTCCATAATCAACTCATAGATTCACAAATTATGCTTTACAGTCTGTTGTCCACTTTTCAGTCTTACAAATATTTTTCCAACGTTTTTCCATTAAATCAATTTTCAAAGGAATTTAATTTCATAATTTCTTTACTAGTGCCATCTTTCCATTCGTAGTTTGATTGTTCCCTTGGTGGTCATCGTTTCATTGGTAGTTCCATTTCCATTAGTAGTGGCATTGTTCTATTGGTAGTTTCAATGTTCCATTAATCGTTTCATCGTTCCATTAGTAGTTCCATCGTTCCATTTATAGTTTCATCTTTCCATTGATTGTTTCAGCGTTCCATTGGTGGTTTCATCGTTCATTGGTAGTTCCATCGTTCAATTAATAGTTTTATTGTTCCTTTAGTAGTTTTATCGTTCCATTGGTAGTTTCATCTTTCCATTGGTAGTTTTATCGTTCCATTGATAGTTTCATCGTCACATTGGTAGTTTAATCTTTCCATTGGTAGTTTCATCGTTCTGATTGGTAGCTGTATCGTTCCATTGGTAGTTTCATCGTTATATTGGTATTTTCATCGTTCCATTGATAGTTTCATCGTTCCATTGGTAGTTTCATTGTTCCGTTGGTAGTTTTATCGTTCCATTCGTAGTTCCATCGTTCCATTGGTAGTTTCATTATTGCATCGTTCCATGGATAGTTTCATGATTCCATTGGTAGTTCAATTGTTCCATTGGTAGTTTCATCGTTCAATTAATAGTTTCAGCGTTACATTGGTAGTTTCATCTTTCCCATGGTAGTTTCATTATTCTATTGGTAGTTTTATCGTTCCTTTAGTAGTTTCATCTTTCCACTGGGAGTTTTATTGTTCCTTTTGTGGTTTCATCTTTCCATTGGTAGTTTCATCGTTCTATTGGTATTTTCATCGTTTCATTGGTAGTTTCAACTTTCCATTGGTAGTTTCATCGTTTTATTGGTAGTTTCATCGTTCCATTGGTAGTTGTACTGTTTCTTTGGTAGTTTGATCGTTCCTTTGGTAGTTTATCATTGCATCGTTCCATGGGTAGTTTTATGGTTCCACGGATAGTTTCATTGTTCCATTCGTAGTTTCATAATCGTTCCGTTAGTAGTTTCATCTTTCCCATGGTAGTGATGTCGTTAGTCATGCAGTTTCATTGCTCCCTTGGTAGTTTCATCGTTCCCTTCAGTTGTAGTTGTATCGTTCGCTTGGTAGTGTCATTTTTCCCTTTGTGGCATCTGAGTTTCTGATTTGTTCCTATTCCTCTGCGGGATCATTCGATCTGTCAAGGTACGTACTCTTAAATCATATTTAAAATGAATATGCTATATTTTTCACTTTATTAAACATGTTCAAGTTTCTCGAAGATTATGGTTAAAAAGTCTCTGTAAAATAGATAAATATAATTTACAGATAAATTTGATCATCAACAACGTCATTGTTGTCATTATAACTTTAGTTTGTTCTACTTGCATGTTTTCTACTTACACCCAATTAAATAATCTAATACAGAACTATCAATTTTCTTCATTTGGGACTGGTTCAGCAACAACATGACAGATGTCTAGTTTACTTCATCTTGACCATTGGCATTAATTTGTTTGCTTTGATCTTCTTCAGATTTTCGCCCTCATAAACTTCTTTTTAGTTGATACTTTTCTTTAGTTGATACTTCTCTTTAGTTGATACTTCTCTCCAAAGTTGCTACTTCTCTTTAGTTGCTACTTCTCTTTAGTTGCTACTTCTCTCTAGCTGCTACTTCTTTTTAGTTGCTACTTCTCTTTA
Source organism: Chiridota heheva (assembly GCA_020152595.1). Taxonomy (NCBI): domain Eukaryota; kingdom Metazoa; phylum Echinodermata; class Holothuroidea; order Apodida; family Chiridotidae; genus Chiridota; species Chiridota heheva. Next base: position 51,609 of record JAIGNY010000518.1, read on the forward strand.
GTTGCTACTTCTCTTTAGTTGCTACTTCTCTTTAGTTGCTACTTCTCTTTAGTTGCTACTTCTCTTTAGTTGCTACTTCTCTTTAGTTGCTACTTCTTTTAGTTGCTACTTCTCTTAAGTTGCTACTTCTCTTTAGTTGCTACTTCTCTTTAGTTTCTACTTCTCTTTAGTTGCTACTTCTCTCCTAAGTTGCTACTTCTCTTTAATTGCTACTTCTCTCTAGCTGCAACTTCTTTTTAGTTGCTACTTCTCTTTAGTTGCTACTTCTCTTTAGTTGCTACTTCTCTTTAGCTGCTACTTTTCTTTAGTTGCTACTTCTCTTTACTTGCTACTTCTTTTAGTTGCTACTTCTTTTAGTTGCTACTTTTCTCCTTAGTTGCTACTTCTCTTTAACTGCTACTTCTCTTTAGTTGCTACTTCTCTTTAGTTGCTACTTCTCTTTAGTTGCTACTTCTCTCTAGTTGCTACTTCTTTTAGTTGCTACTTCTCTTTAGTTGCTACTTCTCTTTAGTTGCTATCACTGTATGCTGTCGTATTTTCTCCATGGGCTGCTGTTTCATATTGCCTCATAGGCTCACCTTTTGTCTACCTCTTTAATTTCCTTGTCTTTCCCCATCAGTCTTATTCTATACCAATCTTAATTTGTGACGTCTTCTAATCCACGTTTTTTCTTCTCATAATCTAATTCCTCTGTATACTTAGCTTGATATATTCAATTCTTACTTATCGAAACTTATTAACTATTTATACAAAATTAAACAAATTTCAAAATACCCCTCAACTTCATCTAAAGAATAACATACTCATGAACGTGTTTTCTCGTTTTCTCACTAAGTTCGGCAACCTGCGTTGTTTCTTGTCACATGGAAAGAAAACATTATGTACGGTATTT
>JAIGNY010000518.1:62500-102500 GCA_020152595.1 Chiridota heheva
ACTGTAGCCTACATTATGCTAGGGACATAGAAACAGTGGAGATTTATGAATATTTTCTATCATGCACGCGATATCTCGTATGTCTCTCAATCAAATAATTGTGGTTAAATATGTTAACCATGACGTTATCTTCATAACATCTTTGTCTGTTATATCAAATACAATCAAATAAATTCAGGCAATTCGCGTTTCTCTCAACGGGAACCGCAAACAATTCACGTCCCACTTGCTTCTTACCAAAGACGAAACTGGTTTTTGACAAGTTTTAAATTCTTATATCAGGATTTGTTGGTAGTTGTCTGTTCACGGTCCATCAACCATGCGATTTGACATGATCCACACCAAAATTCACTCAATAAATTTCAGCAAGTTGAAAACCTTTGTTTGCATCTGTTGATCGTTGGACAGTATACGAGTAATGTAGCCAAAAAAACAACAACCACAGCTGACCTTGTCCCTTATCGTTGCTGACACTCATGCATGGGGGAGGGATTTCAGAGACCGAAAGTGGGGGAAAAGTATATGAATAATATGCTTACAGTACAGCAGTACTGATGGTCAGCGGTTCAACTCCCTGTATGCTGCAGATTATGCTGGGCCCTTTTTTCACCAATACACAGTGGTCATATAGGATGCACATGGGTGACCGCTATACAGCTATAAGACACGGCGGACTGCATGTGACCTGTGTATGGTTTTTGTAATGTCTAAAAGTGGTACCCCATGGTCTGATGATACATTGAGGAAGTAATCAGTGTGATAGCTTCTGTGGTTTTGTAACAGTCCGTATGAAGATGGTGATCTCATTGGTAGTGCGTTTGTATTTAAAAAAATCAAAACAGAAATAAATTCCTCTAATTTGACCTGTTCTGCCCAAATTTGATTGTAGCGTCTGCAAGGACATTGCACCTCCGTTATAAGACAACCGATCCCTTTATAACCCTCTCATTTTTTCCTGCCCTGAATAAAATTTTCTTATATATTTTGTGCATGTGATTTGTATTAATCGGAGAGAAGGGGCGTGGCTTACGTAGCATATCATAGCATTCCTCCTGGACTTTTCGTCATTAAGACAAGTCCAATAAAATGATAGACTTACATGATAACAATGCAGTTGTTGGTTATGTGATAAGCGCATACAATGTTATTGTCGTCATTAGGATGACGAGCACCGTCGCCATTCATTATTTTGATTGATGCTTTTAGCCCCAATTTGGCCTTTTAATAAATTTACTCTTATCTGTATGTATTCATGTTTGTATTGATATGAGAAAAATGTATGGTACTTAAAAACTATTAAAAAACATATTTTCATTATTGCGAAAAGTCACATAACAAATAGCTCTCTTTAAGATTTATGGATATGTTTAAGGAAATGAGTGGGTAGGGATGATAGCCCATAACGTGTCTTTTAACGTATCACCTGTGAATACCGCGTGACTCAGGGCACTATTCATTGGCGCCTCGTGTGAATTCCTATCTGATGGATACGACGGGAAAGCAACAATTACTTGCATCATCGAATTTTATGGCTTCACTAAATGATAACAGTTATGAAGACTTCCCATTCCATCCTGGGCATTGCGCTGAAAAGTCTGCTCAAAACAGAGAAATGTCGTGAGTTGGAATACAATGTTTGTGTTGGATTATGTGCAAATCTGCTTCATTGTTTGAGAATGCTAGGCTCAAAATCTAAGGACAAACTTGTTAACGTGCTTCATCCAAAGTAGATGGGCCTCTTGTAAGATAGATTTTGTAAATCCATCAGTTTTTAATCATCTGCCATTTTTGTGCTTGGAGGAGAGAGGTGGGTAGGTGGGTAGGGGATGGGGTGGGTGGGTAGGGGAGGGTGGGTGGGTAGGGGAGGGGTGGGTAGGGGAGGGGTGGGTGGGTATGGGGGAGAGAGGGTGGGTGTGTATGGGGAGGGGGTGTAGGGGGACGGGTGGGTGGGGAAGGGGTAATGCAATTGGATCTATAGCCACATCTACACTCAAACTCAAAATAGAATGGATGTGTTCATCAATTCAAAAGTTGAAATTAATGAAGACATTTAAATTTAGATAAAGATATCAGTTGCTTTATTGTTTGCTTGTTCAAATATTACACATTATAATCCGCTAATTTTAATCAGCCATTAAACAAAACATTTACTCAAGAAATTTACTCAAAATTTCAGTATAGCGTGGTGGGTCATGTTTCACTGGGGAGGGAGAGGGGGAAAGGGCTTTTTGGCGCTGTCCTCCCCCCGAAATAAAAAATGCACTTAAGTAAAATGGGCACATCGATCTAATTTGGCATGCACCGTTTATATGGAAGCGTTTAGGAAATTGCTTAAAATCAATGTTTCAAATCTAGAGACAGAAAATTTCCCGAAAATGCCGAAAATTTCCTGAAAATGAAGGAAGCTTCCCGAAAATTAAAGAGAAAAAAACTTTCCAAAAATTGAAGAAAGTTTGGCAAGTGTGGCTATCTGTTCTGCTTGGATGTCTTCATCATACCCTAACATACATTGAATGTAGAAAACATAACAGGTGCGTGGACGTCCCGGTCTTCTTTTGCCATGAGTTAGTATATAGAGATATCTTCCCAATTATTGAAGAAAATTTCCGCAAAATGAGGGAAATTTCCAGAAAATTGAAGAAAACTTCCCAAAAATTTAAGAAAATATCCCTGAAATGAAAAAAATTATATGAAAATGGAGGCAAATTACCCAAAAATGAAGGAAATTTCCCGAAAATGAGTGAAATTTCCTGCAAATGTAGGGAATTTCCCGAAAATTGAAAAGAAATTTCCCAAAAATGAAGAAAACCAATCCGCAAATTCATTTTGCGGAAATTGAAGAAAATGTCTTAAATATTGAAAAAATATCCCCAAAAGGTAGATGATTTCACGAAAATTGAAGAAAATTTCAGGAAAATTTTAGGAAATTTCACGAAAATTGAAGGGGATTCCCAGTCTTGATGAAGGCTTTGTGGAAATTGAAGAAGATTCTTCATCGGAGAGTGGGGTGGAGTGGGGGGAGGGGAGGATGGGGAAGGATGGCCAAACTATTACTTGATAATTACTTTTGTAAGTACAGTAGTATGCCGGAATCTTGCTGTGCTGTTGGTTGCACTAACTAATAGAGGTGTTTAGAATCCACTGATTAAAATTCCTTGAAATACCTGGAGGGTAATTTGTTCTCTAAAATAACATTTCATATTAGAAAATTAATTCATCTGGCCAGTTCATTTTAACCAGCGCGTGTTTATATGCTCAGCACGTGTTTTACATGCCCAACGCGTGTTTTCATCACCAGCGAATAAAATCATAAATCATTTAATGATATCATGAGATTATTTAAAGATATCACTAAATACTGAATAAAAAGTAAAACGACTTGCCATATATATTGGGCAGGGTTTGTCTCGAAGAGAATGTCAAATACCTCATTAATTCGAGTTTGGGAATTGGCTGTGTTTGTAAGTCATTGAAGAAAAGACTTCACATAAATGATATGCAATGCTTAAACACTGAGTACATAGTGTACTTCAGCCAGTCAGCAGTTTGGATTCTTCTCATGGAATAATGTCAAATCCATCATTGTTTATAACAATATACCTCATATTCTAAACGAACATTTATATCTTATATTAGCTTTGTGAATCGAATTGGATATTATATTTCATTTCAAAGTCCACAGCTCACAGGTGACCTAAATTAAGTGTTGTTCCCTTACGAGTATTTTCTTACAAGAGCTAGCAGTTCATTCATTGCAGCCTTTATTTTTTCGCGGAGTCCTTGACTACCAGTGCCATTTGTGTTAATATTTTCCTCGCGAGTTCCCATGTCTGCATGGAAAACTCACACCCCTATAATATGTGTGACAGAAATTTGATTGCTGCAACTTCAACTGTTCAAGCGTTCATGAACTTCGAAAATCGTTCTTATTGGTTGATTGGGAAAACTTTAAATCTGTTACTCTTGTCGACGTGATATAGCAGTATAGCAACAGCACAAATAAGTTGTTGAAATTGGGTAAATAACTCTGCGGGGTTTGCCGCTCATGGGACAGTCAGGTGGAATCTTTGCAATGTGCAATTATACACATATGCAGTTATGCAATCAAGAACACGCGCTATCCCTGTCTATTCAGGCAAACTCCACGAATTTTGTATCAATAAAAGTACACAAATTTGATCCCACAATTATCTCTTGTCAAACTTTTCGTTGATGATAAATCGAATGTATAGGGCTGATTACCTATATTAAAGCTTTTAAGGTGGCAAGGGCGGGGGGCGGGGGAAACTTCCCCCAGCAAAGTTTACTGAGAGGGTGCCAAGTGCTCAAGGGGGCGCCAAAATCGGCTTGAGAGAATATTGTTTTAGGCCCTGTGAAAATTTAGGTTTTCATCAATAACTTCTTATTTGCACGTAAATATTCCAATTTGTAGTCCAACTTCAAAGCGTTTGAATTTTCCACGAAAAGACCAAACTTCCAGGGACTTCACCCGAACCCAACAATTGACACTCAAACGGGCCCATGGATTTGCACCTGCACAATAGATGCATGGAGATAGCTCGTCAGCAATATTTAATATCTGTCTCTGCCATGAAGGGCAGCAATTGTATTGAATACAGCTGGGAGAAGCTTTCGAGAGGGCGCCAAATGATCACAGGGGCGCAAAAATAGTCTTGAGAATATATTCTTATAAACTTTTTAATCTCAACGCTGTAAATGTTTTCTCTCAAAGTTTCATTATTACATCACGAACATGAAAACCATACGTAGATCCTAAATAAAAAAAAAATATTGTAGTCAAAGAAATTCTAAATTCAGACATTTGACTGTTTGAACATAGTTCCAAAATATATATTCCTTTTAAGTAATTTTAGTGTGAAATTGACACGATTTTAAACAATCTTCTGCTATCAAAATCAAGCCAAAAAACGCCTACCAGGACGTCGACCCTGGATTAAGCAAATTTCTGCTATCAAAATTACGAGAAATACATTGATCCCGGTAATTTCGACCCCAGCGCCCCTACCTGCAGATGTGACACATCTTAAAGCCCTTTCTGCAATCAAAACCACAAAAAACGTAGGGCTTCCCGCGAAATCCTGGATCCCCACCGGTTCTTCGCGGCAGACGAGTCTGTCCTACAAAATGGTGATGTAAACAAAGTCATGTGACCTCATGACGTCAGCTAAAACACTCATATACATATAGTGGGATTTCATCACGTGACTCTAACTCCACCGGAAGCCATTTTGCAAGGCAGGGCGTCGTTGCGTTTCACGCTTTTTCACACAGCCCAGTCACCTCACACATACAACAAACATATACTGCATGCTAACCTACCTACCACTTCAGCAAATTTTAATGATTGCTTTTTTTTTTTTTTTGGATTCCGATTTTACTTCATATTTTCTGTATGTTTTAGATATTCACCGAGAATACGAAGAGATACTTTTACGTGAACGCCATCTGATTGTTTGTTATACTCAGACAACGCCTTCATACCTGATATAAAGTGCTCGCTGCAAATCTTAGTAGGTTGAAAGCTGTTGAGTTGTACAGTAGAAACATGACTTCGAACGTCCATCAGGATCAGATGGAAATCAAGAAAACGTCTTTTAATTCCCCGGCACACGTCTACTAGTGCAACCAACAGCACAGGAAGATTCCGGCATAATTATCTTGCAAAAATAATCTCAGACAGCAGACAACCGTGTTCCTGACCTACAAATGGCGATGTAAAAAAAGTCATGTGACCTCATGAAAACCCCCCTATATGTGGGGATGAGATATTGTAGTCACTTTGCTGTATGTTTCAGCTGACGTCATAAGATCACATGACATCGTTTACATCGCCATTTTGTCGGGCAGGAATACTGTCGTCTGCTGTACACCTAATTAGACTTGCATACGTTTGCATATTGTTACATAAGATGATTTTTGTAATAATTATGCCGGAATCTTGCTGTGCCGTTGGTTACACTAATAAATGTGTGCGGAGGAATACAAAAACATTTCATCGATTTCCATCTGATCCTGATCGACGTTCGAAGGTTTCTGCTGTAATGACGCGACGGTTTTCAATCTACGGTTCACACTAGGACTTGCAGCAAGCACTTTATATCAGGTATGTAGGCTTTGTCTGAGTGTAACAAACAATCAGCTGGCGTTAACGTAAAACTTACTCTTCGTATACCCGGTGAAAATATAAAACTTAAGGAAAATATTAAGTAAAATCGGAAGCGAAGAAAAAATCTGCAATTAGTAAAATTCGCTGAACTGGTACTGGTAGGTTAGCATGTAGTTTGTTTGTTGTATACGAGTGATGTGACTGAGCTATGTGAATACAGGTGAAACGCAACGACGCCGCTGCCCTGCAAAATGGAGTCCACTTGAGTTAGAGTCACGTGATGAAATCCCTCTACGGGCAAAGAACTGCCTGTACCTCCTACACTACATGGCCACCCCCTTGATATTAGGGGGCTGGGGCCATCTCATATGATGACCTCATATTAGGGGTTAGGGGTCATAAGTTTATTGAACAGGACAAAATTTGGTAAATTTTGCGTCTGTCGGTGTGTTTTTGTGTGCATGTGTGCGTATGCAACAATTGATTTTGTGTCGCTTATAATTCAATTTTTTTTAATACACACATGAACTAAGATTGGTGGACGGATACCCCTGGCCCGGAACTTTTGTTTTAAGAATTTGGGGTACAAAGGTCACAGGGCAAATGGGACAAGTTTTGGGTGATGGCTGTATCCTTTGAAGGAATTACTTGGTATCTTTACAAATTGCATAGGTGGGTAGGATTTAACATTCTTACAAAACTTAAGCAAAAAAAAATTGAGGTCAAAAGTCATGGGTCAAATAAGTTTTTTATGCCAAATTTTTCGGACTCTTAAACTAAAAAAGTACAAGACCTATACCAATCCTATGTTGCATCATGAAAGCTTGGTACATGAATTTGTGTCTCGTATAGACTCTGGGGTCAAAATGTCAACGGTCACAGAGCTATTGACCACTGTTCATCATTTCCCCTTATAATTATAGAATGATACGTGAGATGTGAGCATGAATGGTGTCATACACTAGGGTACGATAAATGTTAAAAAATTCTAAATTCTGAAAGTGCAATACCTATACCAACCTTATGTTGTGCCATGATACATTGGTACATGAATTTGTGTCCCGTAGACTCTAGGGTCAAAAGGTCAAAGTCTCAGAGTTATTGAACCCTTCTAGCCATTTCCCTCATAGTTTTGGAATGGTAAGAGTGATCTGAGCGCGGTGTCATATAGTAGGGTAAGATAAATGGCAACAAATTTCAGATGTTGTTTTGGTGGTTATGGTCAAAGGTCAAATATGCGATTTCAAGGGATAATTATGTCTCCAAGGTTTTGGGGTACAAAAATCAAAGTTCAAATAAAACAAGTTTTGGGTGATGGCTGTATCTTTAGATGGAATTGCTTGGTTACCTTTACAAATTGAATAGGTGGGTAGGATTTAAGATCCTAACAAACATTACAAATAATTGGAGGTCAAAGGTCATGGGTGAAAGTTCACATAAGTGTTTTTTATGTAAAATTTTGCGGCATTTTAAACTCAATAAGTACACGATCTATACCAACCCTAAGTTGTAACATGATACCTTGGTACATGAATTTGTGTCCCGTAGATTGTCAAAAGGTCAAAGAACTATTGACCACTTTCACCATTTCCCCCGATATGTATGTAATGGTGTGACGTGAGCATGAATGGTGTCATACAGTAGGGTACGATAAATGTGAACAAATTTCAAATGTTGTTTCAGTGATTAGGGTTAAGGGTCGGAGGTCACATATGTAATTTAAGAGGGTAATCATGTACTAATTTGTACATTTTGTGCCAACAGTCACGTGACCCTGTTAGCTATTTCCTCCACTATGCTGTATGCTTACGATGATGAGATTAGCACTTTCTTGTTAAAGTTTTACCTTAACAGTTTCGTGTTGCATGTCTACACTGAAGAACGGCTTAGGAAGCACAAAATTCTGTATTTTAATAAATCTTTGTTGACGGAATTTGACATACCTTGTGTTATATTTTGCAGCTATGCTGCATAGACCCTATTTATATGGTGTGGAAGCTCTTTGATATGATGTCGTTGCTCTCCGCGTAAGACGCCAACACGAAAAACTCTTATCAATGCGAGTTTGCTCGGACATCATCTTTCTTTCAAAGTGTAAATCGCTTGATATTATTCTTAAAGGACTTCGTCTTAACTGCTAAAGAATCCTATTTTACACAAAGGAGAACCGACGTTCCCAAACTGTTTATCACTGCACATCCAGTAAGCTTGTAGAGGTTTGGTACTCCCCTCCCACCGCGTTCTTTCATGCTGTGTGAAACTTTCGTTCTACACGCCTATTGGTCCAGGATCAGTTAAAACTTTGCTGTTTATTCCGTTTGCGGGCCACACGCTGTTGGTCTCATTCGTAATGGCGGCAGAGAAGAGACAATGCACGAGGTCTACGGAACTGGCCGTTCGTCAGCTAAGTTGCTTTACTTTATCTGGCCTAAGTACTTTTGTCTTCTCTGAATACCTTTGCTATGTACTTAGGGTAATCATGTCTTTATCATACGAATTACCATGTACTTTTACCATGTGGTACTATTACTTTTGCTTATATTGTTTACTGTATCATGCACATCATAATTATGTAGGCCTAGTTATACATCCCTCAGTACAGGTTGACATTGGGATTGCTGTACGAGGGTTGTTATAGATTAAATGCAATTCCTATAGTGTTTTTTTAAATTCACACGTAGAAAATTGATGATTGAAAATAACTTCCTTTTTGGATATTCTTATATCAATTACCCTATACAATACACTTTTCCAAAAAACTTTTTAAAAATCTTTACCAATCTAGCACCACGACGTGATAAAGTTATCCGAAATTCAAATTGTGGTCGCCATTTTTCTAGTCACCGCACGTTTGTAATTAATTATTCAACATCCGCAAATAAGTTTTAGGATATTCCACTAAACTGCAAGTTGATTTGTCGTTGCCAACATTTTTTTTGTTTATATAACTTTATTAAATAGTTTTGGTAAAAACACTGTGTGAAAAGAATTAAGTAAAATATCAAGAAATGTTTAGATTATATAATTGTACATTTAAGTATTATTTTAATGTTTTCCTCAAATAATTAAAAACGCATTACCCCCGCTAAGATGTTATAGCCCCAATGGCAGTGTTTTGAGCTTTGACCGTACTTTGGAGAGCTTGTCAGACAATTTTTACGGAGAAAAAAAGTAGTCCAAAATGCTTCGATAAAAGTAACTAAAATCACTTAAAAAACAGTTTTTGAAGACATGGATGGGCTTCAAACATCGATTCTAATCAATACCAATTACTGGTAAAAGAAACACACAAATCTGCATTGAAAACAAGAGAGTTAAAATTGACAAATTGATCAAGGAGTCACCGATTCTTTCAGCATTAAAACGGCCATTTGCTGCCTACAGTTCTTCTTCGGACGTTGTTCTCCGCGTAAGACGCCATCACGAATTCGTTCGGACTCTTCTTTCTTTCAAAGGGTAAATCGCTTGATATTATTCCTAAAGGATTTTGTCTAAAGAATCATATTTTACACAAACAGACAAAGGAGCACACAACCGGCATTCCCAAACTCTGCACGTCCAGTAAGCCCAGGAACCAAGCATTGCATCAAGCTCATGCAAAACAGAAGCTTTAATCGTCAAGTATCGAGTCATCTTGCGAAGCTCTTTGAAATTGAACTCTACCAAGACATCAATGAATACACGAGACGTTTTCGCATAGCAGAGTATTTTCAATCATGTGATACAAATAGTGACCCAGAACACATACCGAAACCATTCAAGAAAAGATCTTCTTGTACACCTCCTTCTGGAAGAAAGCCACCCTCGACGCCCATATCAAGAACATTACAAAAAAAAAATTGACGAATTTCTTTTTATGGTATAGAACGAACAAAGAAAATTACTTGTTAACTTAACCAAAGAACAGCATACTGCTTTTACAATATTTTCGAAACCAAAAGGACATCATTATCAAACCTGCCGATAGGGAAGGGTCGACAGTTATTTTGGACAGAGAGATATATAGAGAGAAAGCTCACACAACTGCATGGTAATAAGTTTTACCAACCTTTGGATAATGATCCCATAAAGCTTTTTAGCAAGAAATTGAAGCCCCTGCAGCTCGAACTTGTGCCCGAAAGAAGAGACAAGGTGCAGGATTTAATTCCACCGAATCCTGTTTCTGGCCGGTTTTACACCTTAACGAAGATACACAAACTGGAATCTATTGTGCGTTCTTCAGATTCTTCAGTCAACAACGATAACCCTATCGAGACGACCCGTCAGCTCGGAGTCAATCCACCAGGACAACCTATTGTTTCCGGAACAGGTACTTTAACGGACTTTATATCGGCCTTCGTAAATAGAGAGCTTAAGCCTCCCCTTTGCTCAATACCTACTTACATTCAGATTACAACTGTTTTTTTTATATATATTTTTTTAACGGAAATTGGAGCCGACTGTTAATTTACCAGAAGACTGTATACTGGTCACCTTAGATATTAAGAGTCTGTATGCTAATATTCCGCATGAGGAAGGTGTCCGTGCTTGTGAAGAACTCATTGGACGTAATTCTTACTCTGTCACTTCAGGCCAGGACCTTGGCAAGTTGATAAAATTTATCCTTCAATCCAATTATTTTTCTTTCAATGGCGCCCTCTATTTGCAAAAAGAAAATGGGACAGCCATGTGTACAAAAATAGCCCCATGTTATGCAAATATTTTTATGGCCAATCTTGACTCGAAATTTCTTGTTAAATGCACCTGCAAACCCCTGTCATACTTCAGGTATACCGACGACATCTTCCCTATATGGACCCATGGCTTTTAAAGCTCAATGGATTTGTATTTGCATTTAATGAATTTCATACAACTATTAAGTTCACTTGTAATAAATCCACAAAAATCGTGCAGTGTTTGGACGTCCAAATACAAATCGTAAACAACAGCTTAGAAACATCAGTATACACTAAACCCACAGATAGACACACATACCTTTACTACAATAGTTTCCATCCACAAGACCTTAAGCAATCAATTGTTTACAGGCAATTCTTGCGGTACGGATGTTTATGCTAGTGTTGGAAACCTCTTCCAAACGCACCCCCCTTGTAACCAGGTTCAATCCACAAATTGAACCCCTGGTTAAGGATATTAAGAAAGCGTATTCTTCACTCAAAAGTGACCCCACAATTGCTGAAGTTTTTGACGCTGCTCCTGTTTACGCTCGAAGACAGCCCCTAATTTGAGCAGGCTGTTAGTGCGTAGCCGCTCTCCCTACCATGCAGGTACAGTCAGGAAATACGACCTGCAACAAGAAAATCATGAAGTCTTTGTAAACATATGGACACCAGAAATGAAAATACGTAAATATATTGTAAAGCCCGGACCTTTCACTTGATTTATCCAATGTAGTTTATCTACCGTACTGAAAAAATGCATCAAAGCAAACTACATTGGAGAAATTAAAACTAAATTTCGCTTCCGATATAATAACCAGCTCTCTTTTATCAGGAACAACACACAGGGCCTTCCTATTGCTAAACACTTTAACACATGTCTGCATGTCAGGCACACAACATTACAGACTTACGCTTTTGCATTTTAGCAAGTGGTTGTAGGTCTGATAAAGATAGAAAAACTCATGTACATCTTCAAATGGGAGAAATTTTCTAAAAAAGGATGAAAATTTCACGAAAATGAAACAAACTTTCCGAAAATTGAAGAATTTTTACAAAATTAAAGCAAATTTCCTAAAAGAGGAAGAAAATTTCACGAAAATTGAAGAAATTTTCAGAACTTTTCCGAAAATTGAAGGAAATTTCACGAAAAAGAGGCAAACGTCCCCATATTAAAAAAACTTCAAAAAAGTTGGAAGAAAATTTCCAGATAAGGAAGGAAAATTCCCAAGAATTAAATTGAATTTCACGCAAAAGGAAGGAAATTTCCCGAAAATTAAAGAAAACTTTGCGAAAATTAAAGAAATTTTCATGAAAATGAAGTTTCCCGAAAATGGAAGAAATTTTCACGAAAATTAATTGAAATTCTCCAAAATGAAAGCAAATTTCAAGTAAAAAAAAAAGAAAATCCTGAAAATTGAAGAAAACTTCCCAGAAATTGAAGAACATTTCCTAAAAATTGTAGAACATTTCCAGAACATGATGGAAATTTCCCGAAAATTAAGCAAATTTCAAGAAAATGAAGGGAAAATGAAGAAATCTAAATTTTCCTCATATGAAGGAAACTTCCCGAAAATGAATGATAATTTCCCAAGTCTATTACTCAATGTTGAATATTGAGTTGACGACGATCTTAGTTTATTATCCTTTAATATATTTGTTTCATAGGGATATTATTCTGGGATCACAAAACTCACCACTGGGGGTGCAATCAAAATAAATAGGGAGGGGGGGGCGGGGGCTTTCTTCACACTTAGTATGTTAAGACAGGCTATGTCGTATTTTGTAGTCTCCTACACCATATATATTTACATTCATCGCTAAATGTATTCATAATGTCAATTAATGCATATTTTAAATAGCTAACCACATTCTCAAAATATTTCCAATTTAAGGTAGGAGTGTGGTATATTCAGTTCTATTATTTAACATAAGTTTTATCAATGAACATTTCTAAAGCATTAGAAACTACTTTGTGGTTTTACCTCGTGTAAGATTCAGTTCGACATTTTGCTATCAACGAATGAAGACGCGAACATGTGCCCCTCGTGTTTATTATATTAGTGATGTATTTCTTAGAACTGGACAAGTAAAATATATTTCAACTTCATTATATTAACTTTCCGTTAACAGGTTTAGGAGATATTCAAGTAAAAAACTCTGTCTATACATCTATCAGGCTATAGAAATGATTTCAGTCGTTTCAACACAGCATAAATTTAAACTTAAACACCTTCTTAACGCAATACGAATTTTGATTGTTTTCCTCACAATTTTGTCTCTTTTGAAGTCCTCAATCATATTTAAGTTGATTGACTACTAAACTAATCCATTAATGGGACTTTATACAGCTTTCTTGTTTCTCATTACTTTCAAGAGTAGGCCAAAGAATAAGCGCGATTTCATGTTTTCGTTCGAACTGCCTTCGTCGGCAACCCTGACCGTCTACGTCTACCTGTCGTCTATATCAAGTATCTTTACTTCGCATTCTTCCAAATTCATCCTATGAAGATGGTTCTTATTTGCACATTTATCTATGATCAACCTTGTAATCCTATTCAAACTTCAAATTCCAACACTGCAAAAATACCGGACGCCTGACGCGTCTTTTCAGTGTTCTGTTTGTTGCTAAAGTGTTCAAATTATGCACACGTGTGCTCTACAGTACATCAGGATTATAGATATTCGATATCCTAACACTAGCATCATTCTTTAATATCATGTCAATGTATTCTTATCGTTATAATAGGATTCTAATTACCAGCTTTTACGCCGATTTTAAGTAGCAGAACACCCTGTGTTCCCATGACGTGGACGCGTCAACAAAAACATGTTCCCAAGCTACATAGTGCTACATTTCCCGCCATGCGTTGTCACATGTCTTGCCGCGAAAACAAAATGCGCACTTGCTAAGCTCAACAACAACTACCTACAGTCGTCAGACTCGACAGTGCAGTGGTCACGTTTCAGGGCCATTCTCTGTTACGTTACGTGTGTGTGACGGGCTGGAGAATGGTCTAGTGGATCCCCGGGATACCACAGAGGTTCACTGGGGCCATTCTCTGTTACCTTACGTGTGTGAACAGCCAGAGAATGCCCCTTTAGCGTTTTGTACAAACTTTTTAAGCGGGAGTTCGCTTTGTTAATTGTATTGACATACATAACAGGTTAATTACCGATTAATCTTATCCTGAAATTATAGTATTTGTATTTTGTTAATGTTTTGTCTCTAAATAAGCATCAATCAGATTTATAAGCAGACGGAAGTGGAAATTCTAACTGAACAATCACAGTGGGCCTAGCCTAACGTTATAAGCCTAGCCTAACGTTATAGGCCTAGCCCGGTCTGTGAAATTAAAATTGAGAATGTTAAACACAATTTGTACCCAGTTTAATCTGCTTATAAATTTAAATGATGCTTATTTAGATGCAATACAACAACAAAATACAAATAATATAATTTCAGGATAAGATTAATCGGTAATTTACCTGTATATATCTCACTTAACTACACCTCTGGTCACTGAACAACAAGTGTGTAAATTGACCATTTTGAACACTAAATGGCGTTCTCTTTCTGTTACATGCCAATTACATGTAAATGTGTTCACAAATAGAACACGTCTATGTGTTCACAATTGGACGCTTGGTGTTCAGAAGTTGAACACTTAGTGTTTATATATCAAAACACCATGTGTTCAGAACACCAAGACGCGTTCTAAAACTTACAGTTTTGGTCTTCAAATAGTGACCAATTTTTGAACACTTGAATTTGCAGTGAAGGAGTCTTGCTCCGTCATTGTGAGGAAATGTAGCAACAACTTGGGGATTAATTGAAAAAAAATATGTTATAAACTGATAAATTATATAAATAACAAAAACCGCAGTCAAAATGGGTTAAAAATTGACCAATTTACATAATTTGTAGGCATAATTATTTATGCAAATATTGAAATTTTGTCACATCACAACAAGGAACCTATGAATTTTCTGATGCTGTTTACTTTTTGTGTTTCAATCCTCCACCAAATTTAGTTGAATGGGAGCAGTTGAATATAGCCAAGAGGTTTTGAATGTCCTTTATACTGTTACACTCTCAATCAAAAGTTTGCTGGTAATAACAGTGATGATTTTCAGTGACTGAAAATTAGGACAAATTGATTTAAAATTGAACAACATTTCCCGGAAATTGAAGAAGATTTAACCAATAACTTCAAGCTCTTTGATATCACGAAAATTAAGGAAGTTTCTCCCCAAATGAGGTAGATTTCCCGAAAATTGACGAAGATTTCCCTAAAATTTCGCAGAAATTGAATGGGTTTTTTTTGAGGGAGGGAGCTATGATTTTTAGGAGGTAAAGCCCCGCCCCCTTTACACACGCAACTGCGTTCTTTATTACTATCCATACAAACAAACAAAAATGCCACTACAGCCCTTTTTTAGAGGGTGTTGTAACTTTTGATCTATTTTAAGGCCAGTTATCGTCTTTATTAACGGGTAAATAGATTTCAATTTGTGTGTTTTGGTTGGTCGAAAACAGTGGTACAACTGTACTTACATCAGTACCGCTTTTGAATAAAATGTACGCCACCACATTTTAACTACTGAGATGACCCTTTAGGGACCTTTAAATCATTTTGTTGTTTTGTATTTGCCAATTCTTCAAGGGAACAGTAATTTTGTTGTTCATCAATTTATTGAAATATTGTTCAGGAGATCACATGTTAAAGATGTCACATGTATTTGCTTGAAGTGAGCTGATGTAGAGATTCAATATTCTATAAGTGCCATCTAAACAAATGCATCCTAAACAATTCTTTAAAAATATGATGGCATACTTGTTATCTCTAAAGCGGATTTTTTGCCTTGTAAGAACCGGTGTAAAAGTGAATTTTGCCCCCTTCCTTCCCCTGGCCCTTATTTCAAAGGAAATTTGGCTCCTAGACAATTAAGCCGTAGACATCCAGTAAATCTGGTCTCCCCTCATAGTAAAAACGGTCCGCTAGGAAATTTGGGCCCCCGGCCCTCTTTTCCTAGGATTTTTGAGACAACAACTTGTCCCCCTTTTGTAAGAAAAAGCCCTTCTTCTCCCTTCATAGTAAATCTCACTGCCGTTTTGCTTAAAGCACGCTTTTTTCTTTAGTGTATCTTGAAAATATATTTCTTTTAATCAAAGTATTTACTGGAAGCCATTTTCTGTTTGTGGGCAAATTCTACGAGTCACAACGGCGCTGTATTCGGTACATTAATATCACTAACTTCGGCTTTAGCTTATCACTTCAGTACACAAAATTAATTAAAGGAAACATACAGACACACCAGTAAATTACCTAGTAAAATCAGTCCGGTGGAGACCAAAATCACTAGACATTCCTTAGGAAATAAGGACCTGGGGGCCCAGATTTATGGGGAAGGGAGAGGGGGAGGGGAATTAACTATCACTCTGGTCAACGTATTGTAAAGAAAATGACCCCTATCAAGTTGTCTTGGAATAATGTTGATTAGAGTTCCATTTATTTGGTCCATGTTGTATGACTCACTTACGTATTTGTTTGAGTACCTGGCATTGCAATGATTTGCTTTGGCATAGTACAGGTACTCTCAGTATTGGGTATCTTATCTCTATGTTTTGAATGTGTGGTGCTATTTTGAGATAAAGTAGGGTACCTTGGTCTATCTCTGAGGGGTAATGACATGTGCCACTTTGGACCAAGGCGCTGGTATAATGAGGAAAGATGTATCTTTAGTCCTCCAAAAACTTAGAGAGAAAACTAGACTTAGTAAAATAGTTGTTATTCAGAATCTGAGAGGAAAACACCTTGTTAACTTATTGCTGTATTGCAGCATGCAGTATTTGTGTCGTTGAATTGGACCTTGCTAGTTTCGCAGTCCTGACAGTGTGGTATTTCAGTGGTTTTCATGTAAGTGTATGACTTCATATATTATTTCTATGGGTGACTATATAACTTACAAAGGAGGCCTCAAGAAATGTGGTACAGTCTGTACAAAATGGGAAATAATATCTGTTGGAATAAAACCATGCAATGCAAATTAATTTCAAAGATTATCTTGAAATGCCTAAAAATGTATCTGCGGAGCTACAAGTAGAATATTTGCTTGGAGGTTTTGGTGGTGACTCATGAGTCTCCCAAAGGTACTCACGAGCGGAGGTTTGATTTCGCGAGAAGTTTTACTTGTGAACAGCCTTTTTTTACTCGTGAGTAGGTGTTTCTGTTGTATCGTACAGAGTCAAATAGATATTAGTTGTTATTTTTATTCATCTGCTGATTAACATGGGGAATAGTACTGGAGCATACCAGAACAGTCAATCCCAAAACTCTACTAAGTCGTCAAGTTCCTTTTCTTCTGTACGTATTCACGCCCACCCAGATTTATGAATATACAATGAGTTTAGACGTATCATTTGCCGACGATCATTTTATGGTCAAAGAATGTTTAAATGAACGTCAATTTTGCACAACTTTTAGTTCAAGGTTGAATAATTCTATTTATCGATTTTTTTAAAAGTTATCATTGATTGAAAAAAGACGAATTTTACAAACAAAAAGAACTCTACAAAACTGAAAAAATTCCCAAGCGTTGTGCCAATCATTCTCGCAGTATAGTGATATTTAGTTACGATGCGATAGCATCAGAAACCTTTGCGGCAGGCATGATGGCGTGTGTGTGTGTGTATGTATGTATGTATGTATGCATGCATGTATGCATGTATGTGACGGCCAGATCGTAAACACGGTAACTGAAGAACGGTAAACTGGATTCATGTCATATTTGGTACACAGATAGCCCATGTTCTATAGATGTGCCCTATTGCTTTTGGTAGGATAACATGCTAATTAATGAATAGGCGAGGCTTATTATATAAATCTTGAAAGGCTCTTATTTTGACAATCACATGTCTGTTTTGTGTAATATTTGTTATAATAGTGGTGATAGCTAGTGTGTATGTTTTCATGGCATAGAAACGTTGAATTTCATTAATATGCGTGGTGGGCGGGGCTAAGAAATGGATTCACATCATGTATAGTACATAGATAGCTCATGGTCTTCAGATATGACCTAATGTTTGCGGTGGTGATTTGATGCATATTAATAAGTGGGCGGGGCTTAATGTGGAAATTTTGAAAGAGTAATATGAGCAACTGTGTGTCCGTTTTGCGTCATATTGGGCACGATCATTTTGTTACTTACTGTGTACATGCTAATTTTACTATCAACAGGTGTCACTGATATGCATGGTGGGCTTAACGTAAAAGTGCTAAATGATGTAAACACCATAAACGATATATCAGATTAATGCTATATGTAGTACACAAATGGATCATGGTCTGTACGTATGTTCTAATGTTGTGGTAGTGATGTCATGAAAGCTAATGAGTAGGCTGAGCTTACTGACAAATTCTTGAAATAAGATAAATATGCAATCGTGTTTGCATCATACTTGCTTTCTTTAATGCTAATGTTGTCAACATTTTTATTGATCTGCATTTTGTGGTGGGTGTGGCTTATGAATGAATATCATGGAACAAATATTTCATGATATGCAATGGCATGACAGTTAATACAAATTTTGCATATCAATCAGCTGATGAAAAAACATCGGAACCACAAAACCTTTTGGATCTGCTTAAGTATGTGGTGTAGAATTTCCTTCTACACATCTTTCAAATGATATCTAATTGCAAGCCTCAGAAGCACGGTAATACAGACATATTCCGAATACCTTATGATTGAAAATAAGTTCGGCGTGGTTACGTCAAATGCACTACCGCTATTGGTGTATACATATCACCTGACAACAACGCCGCACCGCGTGATATGCAAATAATGGATAACAACACAAACACGTGCACGGAGCCTGTGATTGCGAGTGTTGCTTAGCTAACATGATCGATGAGAAGGAATACTTCATTGGATGAATTTATAATGTAAATAAATGGAAGATAATTTGGTTAGACCGTAAAACTCAGGCTAAAGTTACGCGCAGGGTCCTAGCGCGTACAGAATATAGTTTAGTGTTAGTCAAATTCTTTGTTTTACGGTTTAAACTGTACACAATTCACAAGCTTACTTAGGCCAAGGTCTAGCTAGTACTGGCTGGCAACGCAGTTGGAACTTGTAAACGGAATCCGCTAGGCTCTAACGTTAATGTTAAACTATCTCAAAATTAAATTTTTCGGCCAGAAATCCCATGTAAAGCATAAAATACATCCAATCTTGTTAAGTTACTCTAAACACACTAGACTCCTCAGAAACGATGAAAAAAGATTTTTTTGTGTGTGTGGAGAAATGCACACTTTTGACCTGCTTTTAATCCCCCGGAACGTTTTCGCAATAACTGAATTTGATATCAAAATGTGGGTCACCTTATAATCTTTCGGAATAAACCTCACTTAAATGTCAAAACAGTCAGACAGTCAGGGGCATAGCAAGTTTTTACCTATTTTGCTTTCTACAAAAATCAATGTACTCTCTCTCTCATGGCCAAATTACCTCAAAAAGGACCAAAAATTAATTTTAAGTTGATATTTAACTAAGATTAACAAACCTAGGAAGACTACCAAAACAACCCTGCTCGAAACGGATTGCCTTTTACGGACCGCAGAAGTTGAGGCAGCTATTCCAAAACGAAATCACAACTAGTCAACAAAATGGCTGTGTGTGTGGGAGGGAGGGGGGGGGGGGGTTGCCTCAAAGAGAATGACGTCAAATGCCTCATTAACTCGAGTTTGGAGATTGCCTGAGAATAAAGATTCTGTAGCTTTTATCCATGTGTCTTGGTGTTTCATTATGCTGTCTCTAAGTGTGTCCGTGCATGCATGCTGTAAGCAGCATATGATATTCCTAGCCCAGACAGATTATCCCCTCCCTGAAGTCAGTTACCCGTAACAAAATAATTCACCCAAAACACTTTCCTCTGTGAAAAGTTAGTTCGCTAAAATTTTTACTGGAGGGGTAGGTCCAAAAGGAAGAACTCCAAAACGAAGAATGAAGATTTCGAAAATCTCCAAAACGAAGAACTCCAAAATGAAGAACGAAGAATTTTAAAATATATTGTATTGGCCGGGAAATAATCTTTTTTTGTTCAGTTTTTGACCCTATTTTCGTTTACTCGTGTACAGTACAACTCAGACAATATTGGCACAGCTTCCAGGCTTCTCCTTTCACAAAAGCCCTCCGTTTGACGATTTGAAAATCTCCAAAACAAAGAACTCTAAAACAAAGAACGAAGATTTCGAAAATCTCCAAAACGAACTTGAAGAACTCGAAACTGAAGGACGAAGATATTTAAAATAAATTCTGCTGGTCGAGAAGGCTTTTTTGGGGGGTCGAAAATCTCCAAAGCGAAAAACGAAGATTTATTTTTTAAATAAATTCTGCTCAAAAAAATAAACAAAGGTTTTCACAGAAAATCTAAAAAAATAATATTCAAAAAAATTCCGGATGTAAATGTAATTTCCCGAAAAGTGATGAAACGACGATTTTGAACGTTTAATATATAAAAGCGCAATTTACCAGTGCCCCCCCCACCCACTTCCCCCTACCCACTCCCCACCCACTTCCCCCACCCACTCCCCCACCCACTCCCCACCCACCCCCCCATTTAACAGTTTAGAGGAGACCCTTACTACGGCGCTAACAAGACACCGTGCAAGAGCAATGTAGCATGCATACTCAGGTAGCCTCGAGCAAAAATTCTGAGTGTTTGAAAATAGCATAATTATTAGAAATAGCATACAATACGTGTATAAAAAATGCTTATCAAAATTGAAGGATAGTTGGCATGCAGGCATGTTCAGGTTCCAAGATAGTTTTCCCGTTTATATGAACAGAAAGACAATGCCGGCAGGGGCGGACTGGCCCGCTGATCAACCGATCCTGGATCGGTGGGACGCAGGTTCAAAGGGAAGTTGAAGCCGGTGTAAAAGTAAATCCCCCTCCACCCTAAGTTAATTCACCCCCGGGCCCCTATTTCCTAGGAAATTTGGGCCCCAGACAATTAAGCCGTAGCCATCCAGTAAATTTGGTCCTCCATCGTAGAAAAACAGTCTGCGCTCATCAATACACAGGATGCAATTTCATTGGCTACAACTTTGATGACCGACGACGATGCGAGGTGTTTTGAAAACAAACAAAAACAGAATTTCACAAAGCTTTAGTTTGAATTGTCTACATTTGCTCGAGGTGAGAAAAACCAAAGAAAGTTTAATGAGAGTTGTGTCAGTATTGTCAAAAATGCAGATTTGATTTTGTAAGAATTTGCTTAATTACGCAACATGGGTTATCAGATTATATTGTGATTAGTACCCAGCCTTTGCTGCTGACCTCTTTGCGTAAGGGTGTTGCCGAATTTTATCTAGGGATTATTTTCTGTGAGAAAAAAAACATTGTTTGTGGTCAAATTCTACGAGTACAGCGGCGCTGTTTTCCGTGCATAAACATGACTAATTTCCGTTTTAGCTTATTACTTCAATACACAAAATCAATTGAAGGGACCGTACAGACACACTAGTAAATCGCCTAGTAAAATCAGCCCGAAAGGACCAAATTCACTTGACATTCCTTAGGAAATAAGGACCTGGGGGCCCAAATTTACGAAGGTAGGGAGGGGGTGGCAAAATTTACTATCACACCGGCCGTATTGGCCATACAACCGTACAATCGGGCCCAGCAATTTTCCAAAGGAATATAGAGGCTACATAAGGTTATATTACGGCCCTGCAAAATTTCGACCCAAATTCTTTTTTGTCGTTCTTCGTTTTGGAGATTTTCGTTTTAGAGATTTTCAAATTGTCAAACGGAGGGCTTTTGTGAAAGGAGAAGGTGTGCCAATATTGTCGGAGTTATACTGTACACGGGTAAAAGTAAGAGTCAAGAACTGACCAAAAAAGTTATTTCCCGGTCATCAGAATATATTTTAAAATTCTTCGTTTTAGAGATTTCTGGAATGTTTATTCTTCATTTTGCTGTTTTTCATTTTGGACCTATTCTTTTACTGGAGCTATAGGTCGGCGTTACAGTATCATTTAAGTATGCGAATAATAGTATGCTAAATCGACAAAGGTATCGTTCAATATATATGCAATGGCGAAAATGCGGCATCAATTTTCCAGCCATGGACCACCCAGGCATTGTTATAAAGCACATTTTAAAAATAGGATTTATCCGTATGATACTATTTTTGGCCTCGGTGTTGCAAAAAAGAAGAAATTTTCGTGGCTGAATTGGTCAGTTTTTGGAGTCGAAGCTAAAGCAGGTGGTCCGGCCACGAGCGCTGCCCGTCTCATGGTGCATTGTCAAAGTCAGTTTGGTAATAGTAGGAAATAAATGCAATAAATTATAAAGATTGTTTTAGTTGACCGTGGGGTGTCTTGTTACTTGTGAGCCATTCTCAGACTCTCGGTGGTTGGTATCAGGATGTCATGGTCGGCAAGTAATTAAAACATGTTGCAGAGACAGCCTCGAAATCATCGTCAACTAGGAGACGCGAAGTTCGAGCAAAATGTTTTTATACAGGGCTTATAAAGATTAAAAAGGGAAACTTACACAAGACAGCAAGACGTGAACTTACAAAGCTTATATGCAAGAAAGTACACAGCTCACTATTTGCAAAATTGATTTAAGAAAGTTATAGATGCTGCAGACAATTTCCACGCGTTCGAGTGGGAATAGTTGTGACTTGAAAAGGTTTTAGGGAATATTTTGTAGACTCTAAAGTAGGCATGCAAGCATGATATGCTCTTTCATTACGACTTCCAAACAAAGATGACGGTAAAACATGTCATATTCTTCATTATTTCTACATTCTTCGCGAAACCCAACACATGACAGATTTACTTGTTTCAAGTAAGTCTCATGAAATCTCGAAGTCATTTTCATGCAAATTTGTGATGTTTTTATAGGGTTATATTTCGTACACATGTATTCGCTAAAGATTATAAATCAAGAAATACAGGCTTAGAATGCATAGGAATTACAGACACCTATCAGTATTTCCACAAGCGCAATGTGTCACTAGTCATCAGAATGCTATACAAATAAAAACAAAAACACTATAATGAATAGCTTTGTATATGTATTTGATTCTTTGTACAGACCGTGCATTGTTTCCTCAGAACTTAATATAAAATAGAATAAGGAAATCATGTTAAACAAACATCATTAATCGCTGACAAAAATTTACATCTCTATAATTATAATACAACAGTGAATATGTCTTTTTAAGCAGTGAACACACATTTACTTGAAAGTATATATACACGATCAAAATCTGAACAATGTTAACCTTAGAATTGACACCACAACAATATAGACTGATAGAGAAGATTATTATGAATAAGTTGAATGGAGGAAAAGTATCAGAATAGGGAGGAGAATGCGTTTACGTGCCCATCCACAATTATTATCTTTGTACATTTGGTCAATTTCATCACCGAAACCAGCTAAAAATGATACAGTACTGAACCGTATTTTGCGTTTCTTAAAGATCTATGACAGGCTGTATGGACAGATAGCAGAACTTAGAAATAGCAAAATGATTCTGCAAAACCGGTTAGAATTGTATCACTTTGCAGTATTTTGGATTCTACAGCCTAATCTTAATAGACTAAATTTGTTTAAGAAAGTGAGCGTCAACCTTCCACAGTATGTACTTACTAACACCAGTTATCTCTAAACAGGAGAGAATTTGTATATCTCCCTATCGAAATAAGATAATGAAGTAATTTATTCACCATTTTGTTTCTAGTATAAGTCCTCTTTCATGTATTATAAACTTGCTTGACCACTGAAGTGATCATTTATTAGAAGAGGTATGTGGGTATAATTGTGATTATTGTTTGTCAATGATGTATCAGTATCTACACTGTAGCCATCAATAATTTTTCATTGTGATTTTTACAGATGGCTGTAAACACTTTGGAATAGAATGTATCCTTATCTGCCAATCTGTGTTCCTCTCCAGGGGCACAGATCCATGTTTGAGTTGAGAGGAGGGTGGGGAGGGGGACTTGAGAAGTGGGCGAAGCTAGACTTTTTCGGGAGGGCAAATGATATGAAAATTCCATAAATGTCTTGATTTTGCCTGAATAAATGGAGTAGCCAACCTCCTCCCCCATATATATATATATATATATATATATATATATATATATATATATATATATATATATATATATATATATATATATATATATATATATATATATATATATATATATATATATATATATATATATATATATATATATATATATATATATATATATATATATATATATATATAGATATATATATATATATATATATATATATATATATATATATATATATATAGATATATATAGATATATATAGATAGATATATATATATATATAGATATATATAGATATATATAGATATATATATATATATATATATATATATATATATATATATATATATATATATATATATATATATATATATATATATATATATATATATATATATATATATATATATATATATATATATATATATATATGTATATATAAAATCAAGCATTGAAACCTAAAATAAGTTGTTTACCATTGTTCTGGCAAAAATATCAAATATGTTTTCCCTATCATTTTCTTTTGTAGCCATGCAATATTTTCTCTCAATATCCATCAAAGCTACCTGAAAATGAAAGGAAATTACACGAAAATTGAAGCAAATTTCACAAAATAAAGCAAATTGCATGAAAGCTGTAGACAACTTCTCAAAAATTGAAGAAATTTTCCCGAAAATGCGGAAGGAAATTACACGAAAATCATTTCACGGAATTAAAGGAAATTGCGCCAAAATTGATGCAAATTTCACGAAAATGTAGGAAATTTTACGAAAATTTCCGGAAATTGAAGATTTCCAATAAAAAAGAAGCTATGGAATCTGACTCTTCAAAACCAATTCGTTAGACCTTCATTATTCCTTTATTAAGTCCCTTTTTGCCCGAATATATGTAGAGTATAACTGTTTTTCCCAAATAGGTATAGTTTTCTCCCCGCCTCGTACGCTCCCCCATTCCCAGCGGCAGACTGGACTGCCTATCGACCGAGCCTGGATCGATGAGCTGATGGCCCCGAAGGGAAGTTGAGGCCGGCCGCAGGCCGTTAATACATTATCAAAATAAGTACTAACATTGGCCCCTCCCCCTTTCCCTGACGCCCGCCACTGGCTGTATCTATGCAGATCAAATATATAACACTTAACCATAAGAAAAATGTATCACATTCTGCATGTTCTTTATACATCTTGATTTGGGGGTCCAGGGGCGTAGTACCGGAAGCTACACAATTTTACCTCTATGTGTGAATACAACACCCGATTTTGGTTTGAAAATGGTTTGAGCAGTTGAGGGGCGAAACGATACTTTCGCCTCCAGCATTTAACCTGGGGCCGATCGCCCCCTTGCCACCGTGATCTGCGCCTCTGCTCCTCTCCACTAATAATTCATTTTCCATTGTGTGCTTTCTTTTGCATAAAGCTATACTAACAAATTTACTGGCGTAAGATGCACTCATCTTATATTTATAGAGGTCATAAACCAATAACAAAAGGCAAAGAAAGTTCTCTTTGGTCTTACGTGATTTGTAATTTCAGTGCTTAAAATGTAAAAATTTGCATGCCAATATTGTGCCCCGATATCTACGATGTAGCTACCGAAGCACCCTCACTCAATGTTTCTTAAATAATGTACACGCTATATCCGCTTAAACAATTCCCGAAATAAACTTCGTACGTACAGTGTATAATTGTACAATGGAGTGTGAGGGCAGTGATGCGTAAAATTCCGGTGGCTTTAAGATGTTCGATTTTCTAACATGTGGAAAAACCGAACATCGCTGATGTAAGATGCGAATCTTACACAAAATAACTTGTTAGCATCGGCGGAATGTGCCCACTGAAAGTGGAGGGAAAAGGAGGGGGGGGGGGGAGTCAAAAGTGGGGGAAATAACGCTAAGATGGAAAAATCACCATACAAATTCGAAAAAAAAAGTGTGGGAGGGGGGAAGCAAAATCCACTTTGCCCCCCCTCAAGCCTATGCTTGCTAGAAACGCGCATCGTGACAGATTCATTTCATTTCAAATTATCAATAATCACAAAATCGTTGTTTTTCCTGGAATACAAAGTAGTTCTCTCAGCTGATCGTTGCAGTGTACGTATGATATACATTCAGAGGCTGTAAGGCACATGCATGATGTAGATATTTTAACCAAACAATAGATGCAGACTTGTGATATGAGTCTATCATATCTGATATTATTCAGATTGAAAAATTTGGGACAAGCTTTAGCTTGTCATCAAAGTGGCATAGCAGGGAGCATCAGACCAAGGCAGCCATTCAAATACCCCCTCCCCCTCGCTCCCCTAAAGAAAGTCCACATTCATCCCACGGGCTGGGCTGAACAATTTTTGATATGTAAAACCCCTAGACGCCCGGAAATGGCACTTTACTTTATATTCCTAGTTTGGTGAGTAAGAGGAGGGAACTTTAATATTAACTATTAAACCTATCTTTTTTGGTGGGCCCGACTTATGTTTCTTGCTATCATGACGGGCCCTTCTATCATAAGTCGACCCGATTTATGATAAAAGGGCCTGTTATGATAGCAAGAGGGACAGAAAGAAAGGGTCCATCCTGGATATGAAAATGGTCCCTATAATACACGGGTCCTGTTTGTGCCTTTTATATCACTACAAGGCGCTTCGCCGGCCTGCGACTGGTTTCAGCAGAAATTATTTTTGTAATGGTATTTTTAACCGAGCCCCGGTGCGGCCGCACAGGCCTAGTACCGCCCTGGATCATCATCTCAGTGGAACCATTAAAAGGCAGTCCATTTTCGTATTTTAAATTACCCCCTAACACATACTGACATATCTGTATATAATGCACATCATTTACCACATGATATTTTAGAATCTTTACATTTACAGCACACAAATTAATAGACTAAAAGGGAGCAAGACGTGATACTTAAACAGGATATGAAAAGCAAACTGTTAAAGGTATCACAGTACAAGTGGACGGTTCATCCCATCTTATAAATGTTTTTGATTAACTTTGATTTGACTTCGTTTGATACCTATATCTTCGCATGTATAACAATGGATATGGCATGTCATAGGGCTAAGTCACATTTCCATATCTCCCATATATTCTTATACATGCAAACAATTTCTATATCAGGGTCGCTGTTGAGTCGTGTTTGTAATAAACACATATAATTTGTTGACTTACATGCTATTAATTTCTTTAAAAGACTTCTTTTCTGATACGGATTTACGGTACACATCTTCACGTGGTCTGTCTATTTGCAATCTCGTCGATCTGGTCGAGCGAGTCACTTGATTGTTGATGAATATGAAACTAGGAGTTGAAAATACATGAAAGTTAAAGGTCATAAACCAGTTAACTTCCCCTTAATCATCAGTAACGTAACTTAACTCACTGCATGTACGTATATTGTATGTGTAGCTGCAGCGCCGGTCTACAACGAGGCAAAGATGGCGGAACAAATAGTTACAATTTGTATTCCCGATCACCCATGGGTTGTATGTTGCTTTAAATGAATATTTTGGTTTCTGTAACTTCAAACAAAAGGCTGCAGAGGTCATGGTCATTTTAAATGCCTTTGAAGTTGCAACAACCTCATAATTTGATCATATTGTAGGCTGGATAATCTTATGATTACTAATGCTTTCAATTTAAATGATGATTCTTATCCTCTTGCCAACAATGAGTCGAATTTTCATACCGTACAACAATATATCCAACTTACACATTAATTTCTCAGTTGTATATGAATTATGATAATATTCCGCGCCATATTCCTAACGTAACAGCAAGTGTAAAAAATCACTGAGAACAAAGCACTAAGCTTTATCAAACATGCATATTCATAACCTACTTTCATACTCAACAACAATCACGTGGCTAGCTCAACCAGATCGACGAGGCTGCAAATGGACAGACCCTTTTCACGTGACTACGTTATTTATACTTTATTACGTTGTTTTAATTCATGCAACAATTCTAGCTACGCTGATTTCCATTTGATGTTTTAGTGGGTCTATAATGGTATATGAAGGTAGCACGGCACTAATTAATTTCCCTATTAAAACCTATGATGAAAGAGTCAAGTTCAGGGTCCTTTTCGTACCAGAACGCGAACAAATATCGACGAGATTGCAAATAGACAGACCACGTGAAAATGTGTACCGTAAATCCGTATCAGACACAATTTAAAGTTTTAAAGTAAATAATAGCATGTAAGTCAAAAAATTATAATCGTTTATTACAAAGATTTAAATCAAGATATGTTCCATTTACCCTATTTGACATTTATTCTATAAGGTGGATAAGCATCACAGTTCCAATTAATGCAAGATACTCTAAAATAGTTGACTTCAGTAACAGTTTTCACAAACATACATAAAATATCAACCAAAAAAAAAAAAAGAGGTTTATTTCAATTATTACCAAAATTGGTTCATTTTGTCTTCGTCACGGCTTCGGTGGTGGAAGGTGGTTATCGTCGGGGCAGGTGGTTATTATCGGTGGCAAATGGTTATTATCGGTGGCAAATGGTTATTATCGGTGGCAAATGGCTATTATCGGTGGCAAATGGTTATTGTCGGTGGCAAGTGGTTATAGTCGGTGACAGATGGTAACCGTCGGTGGCAGGTGGTTATCGTCGGTGGCTGGTGGTTGTCGTCGGTGGCAGGTGGTTATCATCGGTGCAAGTAACTATCGCCAGTAGCAGATGACTATCGCAAGTAGCGGGTGACTATCACAAGTGGTGGGTGACTATTGCCAGTGGAAGGTGAATATCGTCGGTGGCTACCGCCGGTGGGAGGTGATTATTGTCGGTAGAAGGTGACTATCGTTGGTGCAGGTGACTATCGTCGGTGGCAATTCACTATCGTCGGTGGCAATTCACTATCGTTGGTATCAGGTGACAATCGCCAGTGCAGGTGACTATCGTCGGTGGAAGGTGACTATCATCGGTGGCAAGTAACTATCATCGGTGGAAGGTGACTATCATCGGTGGCAGGTGACTATTGTCGGTGCGGGTGACTATCATCGGTAGAAGGTCTATCGTCGGTGGAAGGTGACTACCGTCGGTGGAAGGTGACTATCATTGGTGGCAGGTGACTATCATTGGTGGCAGGTGACTATCGTCGGTGCGGGTGACTATCATCGGTAGAAGGTGACTACCGTCGGTGGAAGGTGACTACCGTCGGTGGAAGGTTACTATCGTCGGTGGAAGGTGACTATCATCGGTGGCAGGTGTCTATCGTCGGTGGGCTGTAGACAGTTACTGCAATGTTAGAATCGTTGGGATGGAATATTCTCCTCGGTCAAAGAAACGGTCGATTTCTAAGGAAAAATAAATTGTGTCCGTTACTTCATATCCTCTTTTTAGTTTACATGGACCCTTAAAGCATGCTTGATGTGCGTCATTTTTAAACATTTCTGCAAGGTATATGGACATGTCGAGGTAACATTTGCTAAAATGCTTGAAAATCAATTAGAAAAAGAGTAGCAAAAATATTTC
The DNA here is from genome assembly GCA_020152595.1 of Chiridota heheva. Classification (NCBI taxonomy): domain Eukaryota; kingdom Metazoa; phylum Echinodermata; class Holothuroidea; order Apodida; family Chiridotidae; genus Chiridota; species Chiridota heheva. The sequence continues at coordinate 91,890 of JAIGNY010000518.1, forward strand.
ATCAAAATCGGTTCAAAGCAGACTTTCACCCGCCTGCCCGCCATAGCTTAGAAATTAAAAGTGCCCATTTCAAAAAATAAAAAGTGATCTGCTCAGATCTGAATACTTTCCTTTTAACAATGAGAAATTGTTATCCATCGACCTGCAAGCGGACCTTCAAGGTGCCTGTAATTTATTGAATCGACTCGAGAAGGAGACCGCCTTTCGTACATGCAGGCCATACTGGTTTATAATCAACTTTTTCTTGACTTTCCTTGAAATATGAAACTAGTAATATCAAATGCAAGAAAATTTTAAAGCTTCTTTGAATTTTAGCGCCATATTTTGATACAAATCTTATGAGGTATGAATAGGCACACTTCTATTCTTACATGTCTTATGCAATCTGGTAATCTTCTTGTTGTCATACTCTAAAATAGAACGCAGCAGTCTCTAAAAGACTTAACAAGCTGACAAGGCTGCAAGGACATTTGGATCTTAACCAAAACAACAATCAACAGTGAACTGGGATGACATTCTCATTTTCTGTGTCTTTCGCGCCACAAATTTTGGCAGTTTGGAATAATGAAAATAAATATGGGAATAATGGAAACTTTCCCTACGAGTCTGACCTTCCAGCCACAGCTCGGAAAGTAAGAAAATTGCAGGTTCTTAATTTTAGAGACCGCTCTACTCTACGTTTTAGAAAAAAAGATTTCAATAGAGATTTCACCTTAACTTGTCAGTCTGTCTTAAATTTTCTTCTTCTTCTCATTCTAGACATTTTGTAGTTAAGTTTAGAATGAATATTGACAGACCGATAAAACCATGATACATGTATTTTGATACTATACCAAGGGAGTACCTCTCTATTAGTGGTACCTCCTTGCCTATACTTTGTCAAATATAACTGTTCAAATTGCTCAGTGCTCGCAAGCTCAAGGTCACCAACCCTTAGTCGGGAATTGAACAATAAGTTGTGATCTTCTTAAGGACTCCTGCTCGTCAAAAGGTCAGGGGAGCAAAGTATCATAGAAGGGGTACTTTATATTTGGAAGGGCACACACTGGCGGAAACTACTCATCCCATATCACGTGATTCTCCCGTTTCTGGGCACAAAGATCTTGAAAAGAAAAACAAAAGTCATCGACAATTTGGACCCAATTTGGCAGATTTTTGTGTGCACAATTTGAACAAAACAGTAACAATTATGCATATTCGTTATAAAATGGGCGTGTCGATGCATGAACAGGTATATCATCCAAGTCAGTATAGGCACTGTTCACCCTCATTATTTCTATTGTCCATAAAGCATGTAACTGTGTGCCGCTCAGTTTAAGGTCACAAGGTACATTTTACATGGAACATAAAATCTGTATCTAACTTGCTAGAAATATAAGAAACAATTAGAAACTTACTCGGTGTGGTTACGAGTGAGGGCCTCCAAAGGTCCCATTCGGGGGACGGCCGATGCCAGCATCTTTTTGCGCTGCTGCTGCCTCACGGATGTTTCCTTGTATATATTCGATTCCTTGTTGCACTCCAAGAGCTGCCGCCGCAGCTGGAAACATAGCGGTTGAATAAGGGTGCCATAATGGTATACCTCGCGGGTAGGGTGGGTATGGGAGCCTGAGCGTCGGCGGAAATGTTCCTGATGTGGAGGCAGCTGGCGGAGCACGGTCAGAATGTAACGGTGAAAAGGCCGATTTGAAAGCAGAAGTTGTTGTACATGGTGGACAGGTAACGTTACTTGTAGACAAGTACGGTCGGTGGGTAATATAAGTGCCATTAACACAAGTGGTGCCAGCGGTGGGATTGTATGGTTCATTAAGACTATGTTCAGGTCCGCCACTGTGTCTTCTACGTGGCTCTTTTGAAGACTGTGAATTCAGAATTTGTTCAATTGCTTGCAACATGTCTCCCTCACAGCCTTGAATGATAAGTTCAAGAACACTTCTCTTTTGAGCGGGAAACAGTCTACATAGTACGTCAATCGGTGTTTTATTCGATGCTGTCGCTCTGTCGAGTCCATCTTGACTTTCTGGTGTGTCTACTTCTCTTGTGTCATCATGTGAGGAATCTTTCCTCTTGTGATGTGGATTGAGGTCACCCTTATCCTTGTTCTCTTGTCCATTTTGTGGGCTTTGCACACTCGTAGATGCAGAGGGCGCTGGCGATATCGAAACGGTGGGCGATACCGCTCCTTCGTTCGATCCATGTGGACTGGTGGGACTGTGTGCAGGTGGAGTACTTGACATAAGTCGGCTGAGTACATTGGCTGAATCAGGGGGAGTCATAGGCCCATTACCAGCGTTGTTTACAGGCGATGGGCTCGGCGGCGCATGAATAATTTCCAGTCTTCCTCTCTTTTGATCTATAAAGACAAAAATAAGGAAATGCAATTGGTCTGTGCATATAATCACCTTTAATTCGTTCTGGTGTTCCATACAATCACAAGACGCTCACTTACAACAGTCTGGAACAGTGCATAGATATATTTTGCTGCTGCAAGATGAATACAACTACAGTATATAACACCAGTATCAAGAATTCTTGGAACCACAATGGAAAGTAAAAAAATAGCAGATTTAGCAATCTGTTATTGTAATTTAACAATTCATTGAAACTCATGATGAAAAAGCAAAATCGATGAAAAAGCAAAATTGGTGAAAAAGCAAAATCGATGAAAAAGGTTTATTTTATAGTATTTCAAATATTCACGAGAAACAGGTAAATTTATAATTTATCAGCGACATGTCCCACGTTTTATCTAATGTAAATTCATTCAGAAAAGACATTATTAAAGTCATCATGAACTGATTTTGAAGATTTACAGATTCTTTGCGGGGATGGTTGAAAAAATGTCAGCTTTGATGAGCAAGTTTCGGAAACTATATGATCTTTTAGCAAAGAGCATAGACTGCTCTCTCTCACCGTGCGCTATCTACGCAATCAAAAAGAAAACGTTCTTAGTGCCTCTATACTTGTACCAATGACACGCTAACATGGCTAATGGCGCATTCTTGGTCAATTCACCAGAGATTCAAGAAGGGAAGCACAAACTATTCCCCCCAAATAAAGACTTGCTTGATTGAGCTATTTTGATCATATTTTAGATAAACACCAAGATCTAGTTTAAAGGTTTAGTTCAGTGGTCATGCAAGTTTATCTTGTTTGAAATAGAACTTCTTAACATTCTTAACAATTGTTAATGTATTTTGAAGAAAGTGTATTTAAATTTTAAGCTCTCGCTCGAATATGTTCGGATTTTTGCAGCGTTTATTATATCCTCAACGTTTTTTGGATAATTTGCTGTGTTGCTATATTTGCCCAAAATAAATCGATATGTTGATGCAATAACAGTCCATATTGGTGCGTAGTTTTAACGAATTTTGCATTTAGAATTCGCTTGAACTGTTGAAATGTCTCCAAATAATCGGATTTTGCTCGCCGCAATCCCAGTGAATTTAGCGTATATATATACATTGGCTCGGAAAATACCACCGAATATCTCAGATGAAAAAAAACCTACTTTAATTGGTTCGAGCCTTAAAATACAGTCTGACACATGCGCTAATTGAGCTTAATATCCCGTTTGGGATCTGTCCCACAACATATCTAAATTGGGGTATAACAAGTTGTAGTTGATAGCTCGTTTGGGCTATAACTTGGGTTTAAAAACTATTAAAAGCTCTAGAATGACAAAAATTTCCTCTATTTGCATCATATTACTTTGACTTACTTGAAAATCAGTTTTCACATATTCAAACGATAATAAAGCTCCAATACGCAGTGGGACAACTAGAGTCGTGGGGGCCTGTAGAGGTAGAGATGTTGGCCTCTACAGAGATGTTGGAATCACGGCGGAAAATAGGGGGTTGGGATGGGGGGGGCTGTCCCTGGCCCTAGAGTAAGGTGGCAGAAGGTGCCCTTCTGAAAATGTTCAGACGGGGTAGGAGGTGCCCTTTTAAAAGTTGAGAGCGGACCGGTCAAGAGGCGCCCTTTTGAGAAACTTGTATGAAATTATTCTGGGTCATTCTTGAAGCTTGAAAACAAATTGAAATCCACTCACTCACAAATACTACATAATACATAAAGGTTGTCACCCACATTTAGAATTCATTTGACACAAATAAAGCGTGTTACCAGGGGCACCGTCACCGAAAGCCGCGGTGGCAGTGGATGCTAAGATACATCATATCACCATACAAAAGTACCCATTTTGGACAAAAAGTAGTGTGGTGGGTACAAAAGTGTCCATTTTGCTGTCCCCAAATCCCGCCTATGCTCAAACCATATGTGTAGGAACCACTAACAGGGGAAACGCTTCCTCCACAATTTCGAAAACTGACAAGAGTGCCTCTTTTTAAAATGAAAAGTGTTCCTCAGTTACTTTTAAAAAAGTGCCCTTGAACTTGATTTTCTGCTCCCTTTCTCTTGCCCCGAGTTCCTTCCGACACCCGGCCCTGACGCTTTGAGTCCCATAACAAAGATATTGCAGTATCTTTGTTCAGGACTAGACTCAAATCGATTTTTCCAGGGCATGTAAGATTCACCCACCCTTCCGGGCCCAGCTGTTTGTTGCTACTGCTAATCAAAGATGTATTCCTTTCCTAACAACCAAGCCTACCCAACGTAACTCCCCACAAACAAAAACAGTCTTATACCCACCCCAAAACATATTGAGCTACTACATCATTGATGTTCTAGCATCACAACGATATTCAATCTCCTGCTTGCATTTCAAAAAAACATCAAACAAGTATTTCTTTCCTAACAATCCCAGCCTGCTCGAATTAAGCACCCACCAACAAAAACAGGCTTGTAAACACCCCAAAATATATGTTAAGCTAATACATCAGTGATTTTCTAGTTTACCATTTTAATTATTTTTCCTCCAACTTTATTCGTTTGTTCATGTGGTAAATTACAATTAATCTAACAAGATTCTATTTTACTACCGTACTTTCCTGACCTGCTGATATATCCAATGGTTTTTAAGAAACAAAATATGATAGAATACATAAAGACTTTGAGGAATCTGAAGTGACGTCACCACTAGGTTGATTTCAGTCGTTTCTACACAAATGATACCAAACTTTAAATTTCAATATCTCCTTAATGGAATACGATTTTTGACTTTCTTCTCCATTTTGTCTCTTTAGAAGTCCTCTTTCATCTAAGATGGACCCTGAGCTCCTTAACCCCTAAACTAATTCTTTGACTATTTCACATGAATAATAGTTTGCCCTTTCTCCGCCAATTTCACAATGTTCTTCCCTCATTCTTCCTCAACTAATCGGACTGACAGAAACACAAATTTAAGTGAAAAACTTATATTTCCTGGAATCCAAACCAAATGCATATTCAATATTAAAAGCGAAAACGTCACTAACAGAATGTCTAACTGTGTGACAGATTAATCGATTCACGCCGGTAAATTTGTAACCAACTTGTTTAGCTTTTGTATTTCCCTTTCGTAAATTGAAATATTTTGGTTGTCGGGTAATTAACCCCCTTTCTCACTTAAGTAATCACATGAAGTGTGACCTTTAATTGAAATGAATAGCACACTAGCAACCAATAATGAAAATTGACATGCTTGTTATATTTGTAAGAGATTTAGTTCGTTATCGATGGAAACAGCAAATGAAAAAAATGTTTGTATAAAACATTTAAATCTAATTATGGGAACCACGAAGCATATATATTTTTTATTCTTACGTTTGAAGTTAGGCAAAGGTGTTTGAGTCAATTCAATTTGTTCCCCTCAGCTCTGTCACACTAACAAAAGGATTAAAACGGCTGAGGAGCAAAAATCAATTTCATTAATCGCGCATGAAGACTTTGGGGATCGCCATATTTCTCCAAGGCTTTACCTTTGTGGTCAGACACGACGTCCGGAGGCGTGCGACAGAGCGGAAGGGAATGAATGAGAAATAGTAACCTTGGGACTTGCCCTTGCTGTAAGAGGAGGTATCGGAAAGTTCTTTTACATAAGAAAAATGGGAAGCTGAAAAGTGATCGATATTTCTCATTTGTCATACAGGAGCAACACACCAATTTATTTGCGGGAGATTTTTAATGATTAAAGGTCTATGGATACTAAAGGAAATATAATCTAGTAAACAGAATCTTAACTTATATATAACTATATATATAACTATATATATATATATAACTATATAACTATATAACTATATATATATAACTATATATATATAACTATATATATATAACTATATATAACTATATATATATAATTATATATATAACTATAATAATAATAATAACTATAATAATAATAATAATAATAATAATAATAATAATAATAATAATAATAATAATAATAATAATAACTATAATAATAATAATAATAATAATAATAATAATAATAATAATAATAATAATAATAATAATAATTAAATAATAATAAAATAATAATAATAAAATAATAATAATAATAATAACAATAATAATAATAATAACTAATAATTATATATATAACTATATAACTATATAATATATAACTATATATATATATATATATATATATATAACTATATATATATATATGACTATATATATGATATATATATATATATATATATATATATATATATATATATAAACTATATATAGTTTTATATATACATATATATATATATATATATATGTATATATATATATATATTTATATATATATATATATATATATATATATATATATATATAAAACTATATATATATATATATACATATATATATTTATATATATATATATATATATATATATATATATATATATATATATATATATATATATATATATATATATATATATATATATATATATATATATATATATATATATATATATATATATATATATATATATATATATATATATATATATATATATATATATATATATATATATATATATATATATATATATATATATATATATATATATATATATATATATATATATATATATATATATATATATGTGATATATATTTTAATTTTGCCTCTTCACACCCGACATTGATTCCCTCTCCCCAACGATGTTCCGCAAATCTTTCACTCACATCCGGTTGTGGATCACTTTTAATTAAAGGATTAGTTTGGGGTCAAGTAATTTTATATCATTTAAAAGAGGACTTTAAAAGAAACTAAATGGTCAAAAAAGAACGTTCAAAAATCTTTTTAGTTTCCCACAAACTTCACTTGGAAAGTTTTCAAAAAAAAGAAGAAAAACGGTGTAAAATAAAAAGCACGATAAGATAAACAGATGAAAATATGGCAGTTGAAAATTTCAATGAAGTAGCTTTGATATCAATTTGAGATCAAACTGTTCTTTTGCAGCTTGAATTTCCATCACAAACAGCCGTATAAAACGTTGGTATCTCCAAGATGTTCTAGGCGTTTTGTCCCCGAACCCCCAATGTAATATAATCAAAGCAAAAATCACAATGAAAGGTAAAATGGTTTTAAATGGTTTAATGGCGATTCTGCAGCGTCAAGCTTTTGAATGACCAAATATTTCATTTGGCAGTCTTGAGCGTGAATTTCTAACACGAATAGCCTGGAAATGCTTTTATTTACTAGGGCTTTACCCGAAACTCACAGTTCACTCTTGGATCTTTGAAATATTATGTATATAAGCACATTGAAAATCATGACGTTTTGAGAATAAAAGATTGAAAATTCCCATCAATCTGCATGTGTCAGGTTTTGAATATCAAAATATGTCATTTGTCGTTTGTATATTCACGACCATTTTTCTTAACAATGTTATCCTTTTTATGATCTACCATTTTTAAATTTCTGATCACAAATTTTTCGTGAAGTAAATATTTCTGCAATTCTTGCCTCAAAATTTTCTAAAATTGAATTTCATTCATTTTTCTGTATTTGCTCCAATTACGTTTTTTTGTTTTAATGGCTGTATGTACTGGGGCAGGGGAGGGAGAGGGATTAATCCATCGAAGTAAATTACTAAGGTGATTCAATGATTCCATATACCAATAATTCGAGGTCTCTTTCCATCCGCCCTTATATTGTGAACGCTCCGCCGCCCCTAACTGTTTAAGAAAGACTAATTTATGGATTTTTCATTCAGATATTCCATCAGGAAAAATCATCTCAATAGCGACTTTACGATTGGTTTTTCTTATTCTAACAATATTACGTGACAGTTGTAAAAAGACTGTCAGCAACCAGGCCGACGCCATCGCTCATACAGTCATACAATCCTTTGTATAAAGCATTAAATCTACTGAAACCAAATCGCGTTTTGGGACTCTAAAGCCAATAGTCACGAAAGCTTACATCGCGAACTACGAATTTTGATACTGTGTAAAAGCTTTACAATAGTTACTTTGTCGCAATATAATTAAACATAAACATAAATACCACAATTTTCCCATGAAACTCTGTCGTCATCAGGGTTTTCGCGTGATTTCGATTGTTTTTTCTTTCGATAGTTACAGGACTTTTCACATGTTCCTATTTCATCGCCTAATCACGGACAACGGCGATTTTCTTTCTTTTAAACTTAAAAAGCCACGACCTTCTATGTAATTGTGTGAAAAAGTACACTAACAATAATTCACCTAAATTGACAGTTCGACCAAAAAATTGCAACTTTTCCACGTTATGAGCTTTAACAAAGTCAATCCACGTTTTACCCGAATCGATCGATAAAAGAAAGAATAGAAAAGTAACTCGGTGGCCACAGATCGTGGAGTCAACTCAGTTGTGAGAGTTGGAAGAAGAGGTACTAAGCCTCGCCATAGGGTACGAATGATACAATAACAATATCACGCGGCAATTGCACTTTCTTTTCAAAAGGATTGAAGGAGCTTTAAACAAATAAAACCTTGACAGTGGGACCTCCTAATAGTAATAATGCGCTTATGTAAATTGACTGAGGGTCAGAGCTCTCGACTCAGTGGATAATCTTCGGCTTAGTCGCAGTTACTGACAAATTACTCTCATCATCACCAGGAGCAGCAGCTAGCTCCTGTGCAAATGTATGAATAGACCTCAGGACGACTTGATTTTTTTCATCAAAGCTAAAAATAATGATTGATCTTTACAGCTATGCAAGTACATACATGTTTTGCTTACACTAATTCTGTGTTCTGTTATATATAGGCTATATATAGTTAGATAAAATGTCACCTGTAAGAGCTTGTAATCTTATTCTATATTAAGCATGTTAGGTAGAAGCTCATGCCGTATAGAATTTTATATGATTGAATAAGGTGAAGTACCATCCGCAGCTTTTACTTTGACCATGGATGTAGAATAGACTTCTATGCTTTGACCGTAGTCTCCATACATACTTTGACCATGGATGTAGAATAGACTTCCATGCTTTGACCAGTCTCCATGCATGCATTAACCATGGATGTAGAAAAGACTTCCATGCTTTAACCATAGTCTCCATGTATGCATAACCATGAATGTAGAATAGACTTCCATGCTTTGACCGTAGTCTCCATGCATGCTTTGACCGGGCTGTAGAATATACTTCTATGCTTTGACCGTAGTCTCCATGCATGCTTTGACCTTGGATGTAGAAAAGACTTCTGTTTGTTAGTTTTTTGTTTTTGTTTGTTTGTTCTTACTTTGGGGAGGAGGGGTACTCGTACCTTCACTTCTTTCTAAATTTGTACATAGGCCTATATCCCACTTGTAAATACTATCAAGGAATTTGCCGATATGACAAAGAAGCTTCTGGTTACAAATCGAGAAGACCACGTACTGTATCCCGTTTTCAATGGTTGTAAAAGGAATAAAGAAATGTCGTATTATATCAAGTTGAGTAATTAACTACACAATGCATATCCTCGGGCACATAACCAACCGCCATAGTTGCGTTAAAAAGTGCAACTCGTCAAAATAGCAACCAGCTCATTCCTTATCACACCTGCCGTGAGCCAAGATTTTAGACAGCGCGTCACCTATACTCCAAGAAAAAACTTATTGGCTAAAATAACATAGAGTAAAAAGCGTCGTGGTGAGCAAATAACGGATGCTTGGCTAACTCTTAAAATCCGCCGCATGATGGAAGCTTTGAATTTTCCTCATTATTTACGATTGGTTACCTCCATTTATCTTAGTATCAATTAATCTTGACGAGCTTTTCGAGGACTGCCGATGAAAGGAGCTTAAAAATCACTTAGCGTTCCCCTGTTTACTTTTGTAGCACCTCCGTGATCGACCTGCTCCCATTGTTAAAAGTTGCTGGTTTTCTTTTTTATTTCCTTCAAATAATAAGAAAAAGTCACCGAATGTAAAAATGCCCTAACTATGTAGTGTTAAGTAGTTTCCGGTCAATTGACGGTTATATTATTTTTATAATGAAGTTAATCTTGTTAAATCTGTTTTGATTTCTGTTTCAAAAACATGTTTCCGACAAAGTTTTCGTATTGTTGATTTGATTAATTACAATTAATTGAATGTTAAAGTTCACCACAACTCAATTGTAGACATTGTTAAAGAGTCGGTAAAAAGCATGTTGTCCTCGATGTATATTCTACATCCATATATGTCTATAATTTTTAAGTCGTTAGGTCCAAAACAAAATCAGACAATCAAAAGGTATGAATAACATTT
>JAIGNY010000518.1:107500-142500 GCA_020152595.1 Chiridota heheva
GATAACTTCATTTTTTCTTAATGCGTTTCCGATCGGTGTTCGTAACACCACTCCTCCTTCTTCCACGAGGAACAGTGTCTGCTATCGGAGTGTTACAAAGGTTACTTTGATTGTTCGTATTTCCAATCTGCCAATATCAAGGTTGGTGAGGCCAGAACAAGTTTGCGCGGTTGTTATGAATATACCATTATAAAAAAATCAAGTCATCGTTGGGGTTTTCTTTTCCATATAATGCACCAAAACCTGAAAACGACAATAGTTACAATGCCTACTTCTTAAGCAATTAAGCATAAGTTGATGACTGCATCTACTGCAGGGATACCTGCAGATTTCATGTTTATGTGTCGCAGTATAGGATGCAACAGTCAGTTCGGGAGCAACCCGAAAAACTGGGTACTTTGAAATACCCCAAAAATTGGGTATTACGTCATCGAATGAGCCTACACAAGTGATTAGCCCGCTCTAAACATATGGGGTTTTTCATTTTTCCGTTCCGGATTGTCCAACATTTAAATGAATACCCTGAAATTATCGAGACGGATATTAAATAGATATTCAAAAGTTTTTGCCGCTGCTTTTTGAAATTCACGGTCGCTTTTTTGAGAAAACCAATAAAACAGATTGTGGGCAGTTTGTTTTGTTCATTTTCTCAAAAAGGCGACGATGAATTAAAAAATGCAGCGGCACAAAGTTTTGAATATGTAGTTACTATCCGTCTCCAAAATTTCAGGATATCCAGTGAAATTTTGTACAATCCGGAGCGGAAAATAAGAAACCCCATATGTTTATTGTGGACTAGTCAAATGCTCATGCGATGACGTAATACATAAAAGTACCCAATTTTTTTGGTATTTCAAAGTACCCAGTTTTTCGGGCTGCTCCCGGACTGACAGTCTCCATACATGTCGTTTTTCAAGCTTATTTGGCTTCCGAGCTATGGTTGAACAAAGTTTCAAAGAATCTCTAATACAGGCCATTGCCAAATTTATGCATGCTTAAGATCTTCCTCAGTTGATGTAAATCTTTAGATTTTGATCATTCGTTCATAGTTGGACACCTATCCTGTCAAAGTCATGAAAGGTTGGTCAATAATCAATTGCGCTCATTCTAACTTTTGTGGAAAAAAATAAGGAAACAAAGAATTTACCCAAGAAAACTGCATATTCAATTGATGACATCACAAATTTGCATACTTTATCAAATAATTGTATCTACATTTATATACGTTCCTTGAAGCTTGTCAAAGGATGCCATTGGTGGAGAAGAGTACTCTTATAGTGGACACAAACCATTGTACACAATTATAAGACAGGTCTATACTACATGCATGCAATAGTACCAGTATACACAATTAAAAGACAGGTCTGACGACATGAATGCAATAGTACCATTATACACAATTATAAGACAGGTCTTACTATACCAATGCAATAGTACCATTGTATACTATTATAAGACAGGTCTGACGACATGAATGCTGAGCGTACACAATTATAAGACAGGTCTGACGATATGAATGCCATAGTACCATTGTATACAATTATAAGACCATGAATGCAATAGTACCATTATACACAATTATAAGACAGGCCTGTACTACATGAATGCAGTAGTACCATTGTATACAATTATAAGCCAGGTCTTACTATACCAATGCAATAGTACCATTGTACACGATTATAAGACAGGTCTGACGACATGAATGCTGAGTGTACACAATTATAAGACAGGTCTGACGACATGAATGCATTAATGCCATTCTACACAATTGAAGACAGGTCTGACGACATGAATGCAATAGTACCATTGTATACAATTATAAGACCACGAATGTAATAGTACCATTGCACACAATTATAAGACAGGCCTGTACTACATGAATGCAATAGTACCATTATATACAATTATAAGACAGGTCTGACGACATGAATGCAATAGTACCACTGTACACAATTATAAGACAGGTCTATACTAACCGAATGCAATAGTACCATTGCAGACAATTATAAGACAGGTCTTACTACATGAATGCAATAGTACCAGTGTACACAATTGTAAGACTGGTCTGACGACATGAATGCATGCACTACTATTGCATTCATGTAGTGAGACCTGTCTTATAATAGCATACAATGGTACTGTAACATTCATGTAGTGAGACCTGTCTTATAATTGTGTACACTGGTACCATTGCATTCATGTCGTCAGACCTGTCTTATAATAGTATTCAATGGTACTATTGCATTGGTATAGTAAGACCTGTCTCATAATTGTGTGCAATGATACTATTGCATTCATGGTCGTATGATTGTATACAATGGTACTATTGCATTCATGTTGTCAGGCCTGTCTTATAATTGTTGTACAGTGGCACTAATGCATTCATGTTGTCAGACCAGTCTTATAATTGTGTACACTGGTACTATTGCATTCATGTCGTCAGACCTGTTATATGACAGGTCTGTACTACATGAATGCAATAGTGCCAGTGTACACCGTAAAACTGGTCTGACTACATGGATGCAATAGTACCATTATACACTATTACAAAACAGGTCTGACTATACATGAATGCAATAACCGAAAAGGATTCTTCAATATAATGTTTTGAATATGTAAGAATAATCATGTCCGTTGCTTTCTGCATATTCATTGCACTTTCCAAACATCGAACAAAACATTTTCAATTGAAGAAAGTAAGAATAACCTTGTCCAAACTATATATATATTAATTTACTTTTGAGGATACAATGCCCTTTATTTTTCTACTCCATAAAATCTGCAAGTTATTTCTTATATTAGGCCAGCCTCAAGAGTATTACCAATAGATAGAAATAATATTTTCGCCTTTCATCCTTTTGAACGAAATCACGCCCGACTTTAAATAGTGACTTGTTTTTTTCCACTTGTGTAATTTGTGTTAATGTTCTTCCTTATTCACTTGTTAAATATTTCGTAGCTTTTGACCGCGGGTGATAAACAGGTTAGATTAAGATATTCTGTCTGCGGGGTATATGGCTCAAATTGTTGTGTTACGACGTTTACATTTTCACCTTTATAGTGTTTAAGATTGGAATGACAGAAATCTTAAGTGAGACCATGGTTCAGTCCACATTCCAGTATTCATTATGTAATTAGAACAGCATGCATTGAAGATTGGATTATGATGTGCTTGTTTGAGTTTATGTGGTAATATTTACTAGTTTCTAAAGCATGTATATTGATATGATAATAGACAGGAAGGGGTTACCCCTCCTTCCCGATGATAGAGCTTTCTGTGCCTGTGCCCCAAAACTGTGGAACAAACTTCTATCTGTATCCAGTATTGTCAGTATTTTTAAATCCAATCTTAAGACCTTTTTTTTCAAACGTTTTGACTATTATTTTGTCCTTAACGACATGTTTTTAATCCATATTTCAAGAATTTGTTTAGTCTGTCAGTGGATAATGAAGTTCATCCTATATGAAGTAAAAAAAAAAAAAGGGTCTAAAAGAGATATCTGGAGTGAAATTGTATTCGCTTTTCGAGTGCCGAAACACTTTAGTCTTTTGGCCAAACCAAAATCTAGACCAATCATTGCAAATTGGCAATGGAATTGAACAACTGCATTTGCAAAAGCCTTTATTCGGACCAGACCTCACTAATATTAGGCGTCTTTATTCGAAAGTCTATGGCCACGACCAGCCCTTTTGAATGGGCTATGCTTTGGTTTCTTAGGACACATCCTTCGTCTCCAAGAGGAGGAGCCTGATAGAAGATATGCTCTCTACATTCCAACTCTTGGCACAAGACCGGGACGTCCACGCACCTCTTACGTTAACTACATTCAACGTATGTTAGGGGTATGGTGAAGACATCCAAGCAACAGATAGTCACCCTTGCCAAAGATCGCTGTGCATGGAGAAATCTTGTGGTCGCCTGCTCCGCAGCCGAATGATGAGTGAGTGAATGAATAATGCTTGAGAGAGAGTTGAACCAGGTATCCCTGGTTGAACACACAATTACAATGACGGGGTCGTCGTCTGCGTATTCGGTTATGATAGTACAAATGCTATCACGAAACGCTGAATACGACCCAGACGAGAACACAGGTACGACGTACGGACAGACATAACATCGACAACCAAGTCAATGTCCACGGCCTTTGATAACCAGTTGTGGTACACTGGCGTGTCTACCCAACCCAGGCTTGAACCCAGGGTCTCGTGGTCTGTAAACAGGTATGATAACCGCTACACCACAGTAGGTAGATAATAATGCTTGTGCATGTGTGTGCTTTTTAAATGTTACCAGTTACATGAGGTCGCAGCTACCGAAGGTAGATGTGCGGTCATCCGTTTCCAGTAAAGGCGATCTTCTGCATGTCTCACACACTCCTTAAGGTTAACCCCGTCCAATTTTTGATGTCAGTCAGCCATGTCCTCCGTGGTCTACTTCGAGCCCGTCTGCCATCCACCTTCCCCGTAATGAGTAGCTTCGTCTTTCCTTGCGGCCTTAAGTTTCCTTTGAGTTATCAGGTTGAGGTTTAAGCATTTCCCCTTTACTTTAATTACAATTTTTTGTTTAAATGTTTAAATAATAATAGAATAACTGTAATAAAATGAAACCCGTTGTGTAATCTTGAATATGGTACATCCCGCTATAAACACTTCTCACCTCTTTTCACTGACGTGCAACAAATTAAAAAAGTCAAACTTTCAAACTAAAGGCGTAGCGAATTTCTGCTATGGTATGTTACAATTAAATTGTATTAAAGTCTACAACGATTACAGAAGGAAAATATCTAGATTACAAATTATACATATTTAAAGGTATATGGACATGTGGCAATTAATATAATGGTAGAAAGAGTTTAACACTCTGAGCAGATCAGTTTTTGAAGTTTGAAATAAATGTTTAATTCATGTGACATTTGTGACGTATGACTGGGCTGCTGCATGGGCAGACAGCTCAATTTCCTTCCTAACTATTAGTCACTGAAATGATGGAAAAGTCTGCTCCAGCTAGAATTTTATTGGCAGCATGGCAAAGACTTTCAAACTGTTAGTCGGAATTTGCTGCTCCACTTATAAAAAAATATGATTGACAGTTGAAAACAAGGGATTTACAAAATAAAATACCAAGGTTGCCCTGTAATACATCACAAAATTTACATAAAAAATGCACATTGGTGCCTGAGATTTAAAATGGTCAATGTCTAACGGATTTTAATGATATATTTCGCTACTATGATAGTTTTCAATATATTTTCAAGCCGCTCTATACGCGCTTTCTGTTTGCTGACAGTTTCGTAACTATGTTAAACAATAAGAGAACAAAAACAAAAACAAGCCTGGGTAATTTTATAACATACATTTTTATAAGGCATGCCATAAACAACCCGGTTCCGTACCCCTGATCGGAAAAACAGTTTTGTTTTTCCGATCGGGGAATACTTTACAGAAGTATCCCACAATGCATCTATCCAATACAAAGTTTGTATAGGAATAACATTAGAATCAGACACATTTCGAGCGCGGTGAACTCAACCACTGCGAATGGTTCAAATTTTTCTTCACGATTTGAAATATTGCCATATTAATTTTTTTTTAATTCACCGTGCGGATTTCGAGAAATATAAAGATAAATGATGAATTCTTATTATGTGTTACCGTTAGGCAGTCGCGCTTTCACAAGGTTTCCTGAAATTATGAGAAATAACTTGGGGATTTGTGAAAATTAATTAGCAATAATTGCGTGATAGTAACGAAGTTGTTTTACTTTCGCGAAATTGAACATGAACAAAGCAAACTTTGTTACAAACCTTCAATGAAACGACTGATAAGCGTCTATGATTGAAACTTTACAATACAAATGGTGGCTTTCATATATCACTGTAAGCTCAGTGCGCATGCTTGCGATCGGGGGACTTATTGAGTAACCCGATCGGGGGTTCAAACCGAACTGATAAAAACAAATGTCAGTCCTTAAATGGGGCGGATCGTTTCTGACACCGTGCACGATCATCCAATGCTAAATGTGAAGAAGCTGCATAACATCATATATAATTTGATAATTGGAGGTGATCTCATTAAAAAAGCCGTAAAAATGAATTTGATTAATTCTCTTGTTTATATCTTACCTGTAGTCCCGTTTCATTTAAAAACGTTTGATTTATTTCAGCATTCTTGTTTTGAACAAAAGCTGAAGTCAGGTCCACGAGGCTGTGACTTCTAAAAAAGCGTCTTTGACATAAACGGTTAAGTTAAGATAGACAGATATAAGAAAATATATGTAAAGATAAAAAAACGAATTATTCACCATAATACATTAATTTCTTCTAAAAGTGTGTGTGTGTATGGAGGTGGAGGAGGGAAGGGAACAATAATATGGTGCAGACAGTGGCAAATGGAGGTTTTTTCCGCCAGAAAATAAGCTTTCTTATGCTCGAAGTTTGTGTATTCAAAAAGGGAATCACTGGTTGATTAATTCAAGCCATTTTCAATTGTAGGAACCTGGTGGAACGTTTTCCCCATTTTCCCATCCCTGTTGTGTCGCCACTGCTTATACGACATACACACTGTTGCAATTAAAAACTTCTGTTCGTCAGCATCTTGTTGTTCAGCCCCGAACAAAAAGACGCATGATGAAGCGTCCATGAGGCATAATTTCCTTGACGTCCCCAGTTTCCTCCAAATCCAACATTCAAAAAGGGGATGGGTGAGAAGTTGAGGAAGTAAATAATCAAGAGAAATACACTAAATACTTTTAAAAAGCTAAATTGTTAAAACAGCTTTGTTCAATATTGCAGCTAGAGTTTCCACGCTCACAAAAGTATGAATTCTCTAACCTCTCATCCAGTCATTTTTAGCTCAACCAACTGACCAACACAGATTGTTGTGTTGAGGTTAAAAAAACGTACAGGAATTACACTTTTTTTGTTTTGACACCTCTGGTTTTAAAATTTTGACTCATACAAGATGTTATTTTTAATTTTAAAGTTTCGTTTTTGTTAGGTGTAAATCACTGTAATTTTGAAGTGATGGATGATAGCTACAAAAATGTTAAATTTTGTCATATTTTTAAAGATACTCCATGGTGTCATGTTTCACATTTAGTTAGCACAGGCTCCCTCAGGACTTTTCTTTCATGATAAAACTACCCATCATGCATAAACAAACATAAGATAATTCACCAGCAGACCACTTTAATATATGATCCATTGCTTATTTTAAATCATATAGAGATACTATTTGGGAATTCCTTATCTCAATATATACTGTTTACAGTGATGATATTTATTCTTGTTCCAATTGCAAGTGCAACTCAAATATATACATAGGACTATACGGACGGGTAGCTTGAGCTTAATACGACTTCAGCTTCACTGAAAGATAATATGCTACAAATCATAAAAAGAGTAAAGATTTTCATCAAAATCGGTAAAAATGACCAATTTATATCATTTTAATTTTGAGGCCTTGCTGTAGTAATAAACAATAGAAATTTATACAAATTTGGTGACATAAGCAACAATAAAACCTATCAATTCTTCCTTATGTTAAGTTGTTAACTTATTGTTTTTAAATCTGTACCAACAGATCAACGTTGATTATGACGAGAAGTTTTGAACTTGATCTCCATCATATATCCTAGCTCAGTCGAAGAATAGCAGGAGAAACTGATCAGTTTGATGATTTTCAGTGAATAAAATTTAATATAAAGCTCGCAATATATCATATATCTTATCAATGAAAACATGACACATTATTTCAAAAGACAGAGGATTTGACATCAATAACCTTCATCATGCCATCTTTCTCTTTTATTGACAACAATCACAACCAAAGGCTATAGACACCAGAAAACTTGACTTAAAAATTAAAGGGTTGAGCTTCTGCATCAGTGATGCTCAGGTCATATAATTCATTAAAGGTTTAGTCCAGGGGTCGAGCATGTCCATCTTATATAAAAGATGACTTTAAAAGAAACAAAATAGTGCAGAAAGCATTCAAAAATCTTATTCCGTTAAGGAGATACCGAAGTTTTAAAGTTTGGAATCATTTGTACATAAAAGACTGAAATCAGACTAGCTGTGATGTCATAGCCTCAGATTCTGTCATATTTTGTCCTGCGATTTTTAGACTTAAAAACCTTGGGATATGTCAGAAAAGTAGTAAAACTGAATCTAGTGAGGGTATTTATAATGTACCAACTAAAGAAAGTTGGAGGAAAAATTATTTAAATAGTAAATTATTTAAATAAACTTTCTTTAAAATACATTAACAATTGCTAAGAATGTGAGGATGTGGGCGCCAACATTCCATTGCAGACTTACTACACCAGTCATTTTTACACAGATAAGACAGAGCTTTAAACTTGAATATCTCCTCAACGGAATAAGATATTTGAATGCCTTCTTCACTATTTTGTTTCTTTTGAATTCCTTACATATAAGATGACCTTGACAGTGAACTAAACCTTTAACGGAATAAGAATTTTTGAATGCTTTCTTTACTATTTTGTTTCTTTTGAAGTCCTTTTATATATGATAAATATGCTTGACCCTCTTTCATATAAGATGGACATGCTTGATCTTTTAATACCTCCAAAAGCAGTATACGCCTATGTGCGTTCTGTATGCAACTTGTATTGTACAAAGATTTTTCCAATGAAAGGCACGGTATACAGGCATGTGTGAGTTTGTGTTGTAATTAAATTGTACGCAATAAAACATTTACAACTTCTTTAATTTCTTCAAAGACATTATTCTGTTTTTCATAGATTTTTGTAAAATGTTTAATGTCGTCAAGTCAAATTTCTTTCAAGTCAAGTCACAAGTCACGTGTTTGCAAATTAAGTCAAGTCACTTGTTTGCAAGTCAAGTCAAGTCACAAATCAAAAAGAAAATGTGATTCGAACCCGACTCGAGTCCAAGTCAGCGACTCGAGTCAACAAGTCTGTTTATGAAACACGGGGCATTACGTAAAATGGTAATGCCTTACATGACAGCTTGACATTGGGCAATTATGTAAACAAGATTACAACATAATGATAATGTTGATGAATTACAGGTGAATTGCATGACTGTTATGCAGGATTCGCAAAATAACATTTTCATCAATCTCACTAAATATCAATTAATGTGGAAAATGAAGAGAAAATAAGAAACGGATAAAAAATAACACGAATCCGCCACTCGTCAAGAACGTGACTCGTTCTGAATGATCAAATATTAAAATTGAATCGCTAAATACTATTGTACTAAAGATTTGTAAAATGAAAAATAATTTGTGAGGTGACAGACTGACGTTGTTAAGCTGTATAAGGGTAAATAATTTATCGTAAAACAAACAAATTGTTACCAGATTATACGAGGTGAGATATGATTGGTTTTTGCGTGTTAATTCGTAGTTTAACTATTTCTTTGGGTATTTTTGTTGCAGTTTTTATAAAGGTAGACAAATTCAAATGACATGCACTTCGATGAAAAATCATTTTGAAGGTGGATAATCTGCCGTCCTTTAAAAAAGAATCTACTTATTTCAAAAGTGCGTAAGCCTATGTCTGAAACTTCCTTTTCGGTGTTGATCTTGATCGTAGATTTCTGTTAAAATCAATCATTCAGTGGGTGTTAATTTCAAGCATTAATAGTTATTGATTTATATCATACGATTATAAATTCCTATAATTTTAAATATTATGTGAATCATTCAATGAATTGAATTGTTGATTCAAATTATTCATGATTTGATCATTTTAATAATTTATAATTGTTATTATTAATCAGTCCTTATTTGATTATTCTTAAATTGTTTATTGCAATCATTCATTAATTGATCATTTTAATAGGCCTAATTCATAATTCAATTATTCTTGCATTGTGTATCGCAATAATTCATTACGAAACCTGTAGCCATTTTGTGGCACGTGTGGAAGCATGAACTGATTAAACCGGGATTTCTTTTTTTGATTTTTTGTCCGCCGTATTTGTTGTCATTTGTTACAAGGACAAGATTAACAACTAAAGTGAGCCGAAAGGGGGCAATTTCATAAGCAGAGCCGCCGAGAGGATTGAGGTTGAAGGGAAGGGGGTGAAGAGGTTAGGGAGGGGAAGGGGGAGGGGGTTGAAAATCCGAGTCCCATATCGGAAAATATGGCAAAACAATTAAAGGTCATCACGTAATTCTGATTCAATTTTACACCGTTTTCGCCATTACTAAGCATGGTTGTTTGTCACTTTTTTGGGCCCCTGTTTGAACGCTCTTTTTTTCTTAATCGGGCCTGGGCGATTCTCCCCTTTGCCAGTATTATGTTGAATTTGCCTATTTAATCCATAAGTTGCTTGGTAAATGGCCGAGGATGTTCGACTGAAAATCAGCAATATAGTATGATGTTGTTCCTGATATAAACAAGCATCATCTGAGCTCTTGTAGGGCGCCGCCCAACTGTTTGTTGAGATCAAAGGAGGCATAGTCACAACTTCTTTTTTTCTTTCACTCTCCAGTTCACAGTTAAGGCAACCTGGTATGGGCTACGAAAAATTTGACGTGCATTTTAAAGTTTTTTTTCCAATTTCATTCGATTTTTTTACCGGCAAGATGTTTTAATTTTTCAGCGACAAATTCAAATTGAATCTAATGTTTGAATACCAACCAAGTATATGCGTAGGCCTTTATATACCTGGCACCCCTTTGCATATACGCTGAATTTCTTACTGTCCGAGTGATTACAAAACAGCCAAAACGTTCACCACTAGAATGATCAAATAATTAAATAAAACCACAACTTATTTACAGAATGAAACACTGTAATTTTCTTTTCTCCCACAGGACGGTATATCAGTTTTTCACCCATGATACACGAACAGACTCACAAACTGTCGAAGCTTAAATGATAACAAGTGAGACAAAAGTTACAAGACTTCAAAAAATGCTAAACCCTTAAAACAATAATAAGTTCTTTTTTTAAAAGGAAATCAAAAAAGAGATTCAAAAAGCTGTAAAATTTCTATTTGGCAACTGGAAAGTTTTAAAACTACGTGCCAAGATATCACCTGAGGCTATCTATTGAAAACAGTTCGCCTAATGTTTTGGAGAGTCTTATCCGAGGCTGCTTGCACTTTCAGACTTTACTTCTTTCAAGTGAGAGAAAGACTTACAGACGAGAGGAGCAAACCCGTCAAATAAATTCGTTATAAATCAAATGAAAATGTTGAAAAAATCAATCGGGTACACCTCTTACAGTGATGAGAACCACGGACTTTGGGTTTTTTTTATTTCTTTATTCTTACTAATCGGAGGGAGCACCCATGCATGAAGAAGATCAAATTGAAAAAGGTTTCAGATATGGTACAAATGAATCGTGAAGTATGAAATGAAAATTGAATACTGTATAATATTTCTGAAGATATTTATGATGTCCTTTTTTCCTTTTACACAAATAAATGAATAGACAGATAAGAGACAATGCTTTAACAAATTATTGATAGGTTGAAAGGATGAGATAAAAGGCGGAATAGACATATGGAATCATATGAAGTGAGGTGATGTACTAGCATTAGTGAAGTGTGGTGTATGGAACTTAATGTGTTGCAATAATATGAAATAAGTAGCATATATGTTTAAAAACAATAGATTAATGTAGCATCATGTGACTCTCAGGCCCTAATGATATTTATTCAGCCATCATGTGACGTAAACACTAAGGCGCATATAGGCATGACGTTCGCCTGATTGACGTTTGACTATGTTTCAGTAGTTTAAGGATTAGTTCAGCGGTCAAGCAAGTTCATCTTATATAAAAAGAACTAAAAAGAAACACAATGGTAACTAAGCTATTTAAATATCGTATTCCTTTAAGAGATATTCAAGTTCAAAACTATGTCTTATCTGTGTGGAAATGACTAGTGTAATAAGTCTACTATAAAAGGTTGGCGCCCTGATTGTAATATTTTAACAAGTGTTAATATATCTTAAAGAAAGTTCATTTATCCTTTTTGAATTTAAATTATATTTTCCCTCACTTTCTTCAGGTGGTAAATTATAATTACATAATTACCCTTACTCAGTAGATTCTGTGTTACAACTTTTCTTTGACATATTCAATGTTATATACGTGACAATATCTCAGGATAGAGTACATAAAGATTTTGAGGAATCTGTGGTTGTGACGTCACAACGATTCTGATTTCAGTCGTTCCTACAAAATTCTATAGAATTTGTATACTTAAATAAGTTAAAGGAATAAGATTTTTGAATGTTTTCTTCACCATTTTGTTTCTTTGAGTCCTCTTTCATATGATATCAACTAACTTGACCACTGAATAATCCTTTAAGAGACAACAGCCTCTGCGGTAGGCTTAAACGCTTCATAAATTTACCCTCTGTGACATCATAAAGACACTCATCTATCACTTTCCTGTGACACACCTCCATGTGGTTGTCACATCCACTGGCCTGAATTTGCGACACTAAGTTCTGGGTATATAACACAATGACTTTAAGGATTGAGATCCAGCAAGCGCCAGAGGATTAGGTGTGACAAACAAAATACAACATATTTGCCGATTCTGAATTGTTATAACGATGAAAAGACTGTTTCTGCTGTTGAAAAGAATGGGAAGAACAGAAGGGGTAACCTCAACTGCTCTGCACGGGGTTTCCTATATCAGCGTATGATGGGACATCAGTGCATGTCTCCCACACTCATATCAAATGTCATCTCAATAATGCATTAACTGTTAAAGCCATGACTTGGTGAGGGGGAATTACGGTCCTGTCGGGTGGTGCGATTCTGGGAAGGATAATTGTCTTTAAAAACGTATAACAAAGACGAGAATAGCCCACTTATCCTTCAACTATAAAGAAACGCGCGTTCATCAGCCCATAAGTCAATGTTAAATCAAGGAATTGTCATTAGAGCTTGCTGCGTTAAAGGTAATGTAACGTAATGAGCCATTTGTTAAATCACGTCATCCTAGTTCTGTTAACATCCCTGATGAAAATTGGATTCAAAGTGTAATATGAGTTCACGGTGGGATGATTCTTCAACAATTTGTTTTGCCACTTTCTATGATACATCCTGGCACAAAATAAAATGCTTTTACATTTTTATAAATATTTCACACTTCAAAGAAAATCTTACAAAAAACTTTTACAACCACTCATTAAATCACTCGCAAGAGAAATAGTATATTTACACAAATTCGACACATTTATGAAGACTGAACAATGTTATTTTCTCTCAGGGCTTTTTCCGTTTTAAATCTAAAAGGTTTTTTTCTTAAACCTCTAGAGCAGGGCATTCAAAAGGCAAAGAGGAAAACTTATAATGATAATATTCTAGAAATATGCAATTTAGTAAACACACCATTCAAACGCTTGCTCTGCACAACATCAAAGAGATCAAAGGAAGAAAAATAGAAATATCCAGGAGAGGACTTTATGAATTGTATCTTTATTAGAGCAGAAATCAATAACAGCCCTTCAACAAAGTTTTAGGTCATCCAAATACAAATCCGTGTTTATCGGAGATTAGGAAGCCAGTCTGAATGGTCGTGTTAAAGGTTGATCAATTAACTTACACTGTAAAGCAGGTAATACCGGAAATTTGTCCTTCAAATTCTCAACATTAAACAAATACCAAAAATGGATTTCTGACGTGTGCAAAGGCCAACGAGGCAGACAGGTATCGGCGCGAGTTAAAATGAAAGGAAATATTCGCGGAGAAAACCAACAACTTGCCGTTTCCATAAAATGGAAATTGACATATGTATAGTTTAATGTTTTATTTCAATAGCGACCGCATAACGAAGAGGGATTGTCTAACTGTCTGTATCATGTTTTTAAGTAATTGTTAACAGACGGTTACGTGACCCAACAGGCATATTTTAACCCATCGATGGTTACCAATGGTTACCAAATAAATTTCGGGCAGTATTTTGTCCCCCAGTTCGTGGTGCCTGGCGCCAGCACTGAGCTACATCATCTGTGTACCCACCTGTGTTCCCACTGAGTTAAATCGTCTGTGTTCCCACTGACAGGGGCGTATATACTGATATACCTGGTATCAGGTCGATTGAACTTAAGGCTTAGAAAACGAAGCAAGACAGTTCGAAACCAATTTGCCAATTGATAAACCGTTTCTGATTATTAGTTGAACTTTAAAGCAATTTAGACTTCTGTATACGATATACACAAGAATATTTCGGTGTTTTTTTTTTTAATCGAAATCGTGTTATACGAACAATGCAGATCGCACATTAATCGCTTTAATTTCCATTAAACGTTGCTGCTAATCGAAAAATCTCCTGCACTTTCGATGAATGTTGCCAAATTTTATCAAAATTCTCAAATAATTTACCAAATTTACTTTTAGTCGAAAAATGTCCTAATTTAATCCGCAACCGGAAAGAAGGCACACGAAGAGATATCCATGTTCCTCTTGGAAATTGCGTTCATTTTTGGGCAATTTTGTTTTATTTTCGGGAAAAATTGTCAGTTTTCGGGAAATTGTCATTATTTTTCAAATGGGATATATGTTAATTTGAGGTTGTCGGTAAATCTGATATTTATTCCCCCCCCCCTTCCCATACCCCCCCACCCACCCCCTTCCCATACCCCCATTCCCAGTCAAAATGGCCTACTAAGTTGCCTACTGAGTTGAATCGTTATTTTGTGTTACTTTTGATTTGTTTCAAAATTTCAACAGCGGTCACAATTCGGAAAAAGTGAAATAAATATTTGAGAAATCTGAAACAGATTGCGAAAATGTACTGCCTACCCCCTCCCTCTACATTCTTCATCCATAAAACAGATAGTGATATGCATATGTTATTGATTATCCATTTTGGGAGTGGGTGTTCTTTCTTCTTGTTTTTGGCAGGGGCCAATCTAATTTATGACATCTTTATTTATTGTATTTATTCTATTTTATGATAAATTAATTAATGCCGACATCACCTTCAGACCTTGTTATCTTTCTTTGCTTTTCGTTTTTGAGGAAACTGATTGAGGGCCAGTTTCAGATTAGGAAGGACAGACTGACAGGCGCGTAGAAGTTAGAGGCTACCCCCGAAAAGGGTTTCCCGGTTGCATGCATGCTTTATTTTGATGAAAATTGTGAAATTATTAACAAAAATTGAAACTATGTTGAAATTTTGTCCGATTTTGACAACAGTTCCTAAATTTTTTTGAAATTGACAGTGCTTTCCTGGAAAGTGAAAAATTTTCATGGAAATTTCACCTTGAACGCCACCCTCTTCTTGAGAATATACGTCCCTTATAGAGACTGGCTGATACGATAAAAGGTCTTAGCGACCCATAAAGTTTCTTTTTTGGAGCTTGCCTTTGAAAACAATCACTGATGATTTAACGACCTCTTCAGGAAGTTGTTCCAGACTTTCCATATTTTACAAAAGTATGAGTTCTTCTTCAATTCCAGTCTTGGAAATTTTGGTCTGATTTTTATTGAATTTTCTCTAGTTGCTCTTTCATTTCCTATCATTTGAAACGATGTCATCAACATCAATAGCTATCTTATTGTTCACAGTATTATAGAATGTTAACAAGTCCTGTCGATGTGCCTTTGTTCCAATGTCATTAAATTAAGTTCTGCTAACCTTTCCTCATACCTTTTGTTCTTCATCCCCGGAATCAACTTAGTCAATTTTGTTTGTACCCTCCAACAAATTAATTAATCAACTTCACGAACATGCAGGAAATTTCTCAGAAAATGAAGGAGAATTGCCGAAGATTGACGGCGATTTTCTTAAAATTCATGAAAATTTCGCAGAATTGAAGACAATTTTCTAAAAATAAAGAACATTTCCTGAAAATGAATTTTTGTTAATTCAAAAGAATTCCCGAAAATTTCCCATGATTTTTTCCAATTAGTGTGGGCAAAAAAAAGGCCTATTTTAAGTTTGTATTGCTTTGAAAATTCATTATAGCTCCCATCTGCCCATGCTCGCATGGCCCTGATATTATAAGAACTTCACCTGTTCACCTCCGTATCCAAATATTTAAAGGTTTTTGGTTCTATACGTAGTAGATTGTGCTCCTAGAAAATTTGGTCCAAAATTGAAGTTTTTGATAAAAACTTGAAGATTTGTATCCTAAAGTGCAGATTTTGGGGTAAATATTGAAGATTTTGTGGGCAAAATGAAAGATGTTTGGTCGAGAAAGTTTGATGCAAACTGTAAAAGGTTTGGTTCAAAATTAAGATAACTCAAAAAAAAAAAAAATGCCACACATGGTTCATTTGATATTTCAGTTAATTATATTTATGGCTTCGACAGAATTTTGGGAGGTGAAGGGGAGGCTAAGCCCCTTAGACACGTCACTGCTTTCTTTATTACCAGTTTACTATCCGTACCAAATTTTTTTGCAACGACAGCCCTTTTTTAAGGGGTGTTCTTGCGGGTCAACTGGTCAGCCAGTCAACGGAATAGGTTATGATGTCTAAAATGACAATTCTCTGATTAGATATAACTATGAAAATAAATATAGTAAATAGACACATAAAGACAACAAAATCACCGGCAGAACTTGTGGGTCAACAAAGAACGACACCGAAATGAAAAAGAAAAGACACCAGATATGGATGGATCTACTCGTGGGAGAGTACGGCAAAAGACAGAAGTCCCCACGAAGACAAACATGTAAAATGCAGACAGGCGGGTAAACAAAAAGCGTGTACACATACAGCAAATCCTAAGGGCTAACTCAGAAATTAAAAGTAAGCGTACACATTATGAAGAAATATTGCATCAACACAATCGAAATTTTTCATTTAAAGTATGTTGTCAGATTGTTAGCTTAACTTAAAAAATCTAACCATATCCGAGGTATATAATTAAGGAATCTCACCATTTGAAACGTGTTTGTCTGGTCACAAATCTTAGCGTCAAGTTTCATAGAATTTGATATTATAAATAAATTACCAACATTAAAACGAAGGTTTTATATTAAAATTTAGCTATTAAAAGAAATAAAATGAAAAAGAAAAAATACTTATTGGTAAAAAGTCTGATGCAATTCAGACAATCGACAAAAATTTTACACATAACAGAAAAAGCGCCTTTATATGACATGGAAATTTAGAAGAAAAAAGAAGAGCAATCTCAGAAACTAAAACGCGCTTTGAGACATTCATGCATATCCATATTTGTCGCCTCTGGGGTGAGCCTATCCGCCGCTGTAAATTAGTTTTCTTCACATCTCAATTTTTCGACGTAAATACAAAAAATATGCTAAAATAATAACTATAGGTGATTATAATACATGCCAGACTTTACCTACTTACCACTAACTGAAATCCCTATTAAGAAGAATAAAAATTAAAAATCATAAAATTCTATATACAACAAGCGTGCCATAATTTATGTAAGTTTTCAACGTATTCTATCACTTTAATCATTTAAAAAAAACATTGTTATGGCAAAGAAGTCATGCTCTGAATTAAGAAAGATTAGTAATGCTGATATACGCCCACAGTCAATATTTACCGGATGGAGAAGAAAAAATGTGCAAAACCAAATTTAATCTTATTGCTCCTATCTACCCAGTCAAACCATATCACAAATTTCTATATTTACTCTTTTTTTTTTTTTTTTCTGTTTATAAACATAAAATATCGTTTAATTGAAAAGATCTCGTGAATTTTTTCTTGATAAATAACAATCTTGGGGCGAATATCATTATCGATATACTCTTCAGACGAGACACCTTGCCTTGAGACAAAAGGTATCTCCCTAAGTCAAATCCACCCTCTTGGTAATAACCTCATAATTCGTTCGCAGAAATAATGCGGATAGGCATTTTGATTTGTCTTTACAACAGCCGTTCGCAATTCGATTGCCCAGTTGCCCCTCGACACCCGTTAATAATCCTTGCATCGGACTGCTGATATTGAAAGGTGCGTAGACAAGCGGTATTCGACACGGGAATCAAAAAGCTGGAGGACATGGAAGCTGCAAGATGGTCTCGCTACACTCATACATTCTAATTATCCGCCAGGGAATGATGAGCTTTTGTTTCATAAACCTGAAAAAGGTTATTCTTGCTTTTCTCTCTCTCAATTCAAATGTAGATGTGAAAAGTATTTGGCTTGTTTGAAAGTGTGAACAGTTGAAATGACTGTTCGTGGTCAACCAGCAGGACCAGGTTCTTTTGGTAATTTGGGCACCTTGATTATATCTATTCCTTTAAAATAATGTACACAAAATGTTTCAAACGTTATTAGAATGTTATCGATTTTCGAAGTGTAGCGCGCGATTTGTATGAATATATATAACTTTGTAAACATTTTATTTTACTGACGAATTGACACGTTCGTTTCAGTTGTTGCTTTTAAATGTAGAACTAATTTACCAAAGAAATTCCAGTCTTGCAGAGTGAAATCGCTTTGCGTCATGAATTCTTGCCAAAAGATTTGAAATCAAACGATTACAGAAGAGTAAAACACAAAAAAACAAATAGAGGTATATATGAAAACAACGCCAAAAGTAAAAACACCATGAAATATGCGAATGAATGTTATTATGACGACAAATATCCCAACCTACGGACAAACGGCATGTCGCATGATTAAGATTTAAACTAGACAGAAACAAATTAGCACAATTGTTGTAATAGGAAAATCAGTCGCAGCTCAGGTATACCCCGTTTATCATCAAGCTTATTCCATTTCATCTTCTCAACTTAACTTAACTCACCAGCTTAGGATAGGAACATTGTTAATGCAAAAAAAAAAAATAATAATAATAGGCCTCATCATATTTTCATGAAGAAAGAAAAAAAATAAAATAATAATAATCTTAATTGAATGGTGATCTTATATAAGTTTAAGTGTTTAAGCGAAGAAAATGAGGACATATATGTTAAAAGAGGCTTCATTTCTCATCATTTTAATTGACAGATACCGTCGAGGAAATTATCCTTACTAAAGGATATCAAAGATACAAAATTGAGTAAAGCACATATACGGCGAAAATCAAAGATTTCTGAAGGTTGTTAGCGTGACAGGTGTATATGGCATCATTTTACAATCGGTTATATCACGGTTTAATTGATCAGTTTATGAACCAGTTGATGACCTCGGAGTGCTTTCGAAAGGGTTGGGTAAAATGATTGTTTGAATCGCACCATTCAGCCATGCCACAAATATCACCTCAATAAATTTACCACTATATAAATATGATTCTTCTGATGATGTGCCTCTTCCAGCTCTTTGTTTTATCTAAAGCGGTGATTAATGACTGGTAAATATACACGCCATGAAGAGTCAATCAGTTTGTAGGATGAACATGTACGGCGATACGCCGCAACCAGGGAACTGCCATATAAAATATGATATATCATATTTTTAATTCATATATATTAGAAACAATTTCTGACAACTGTCTAATTAAAATTAATCTGAAAAGATTACTCACTTCAGAGAAACTATTTTTTATTTTTGGTTTCATAAAAAAATAAGTATTTTGTGGTACTTTTCTTATAACCGACTCTCAGTAAGCTTAATCTGAGTTAAGAGGTTTATCAATTTGACCACAAGTGAGGTGTTCAATTTCATGGGCCTATATATGGCATTTGTTCCAGTACAAAGTTGATAAAACGTATGACCTTTCAATTTGTATAACCTCTATTTAAAATTCAATTTTTAGAATATTTTTTTTATGTAGTTTTTTTTTTTTGTCTATTTGTTTATGTAGTAAATGACGAAAAGGTAATGACAAATTAGAAAATTCAATACAAAAATCAGTGACTCAGGAGTGGACCAGTATGTTAACGAATTTGACAAAAAGTGGTTACGGCAGAACGAAGTTGCAGGTAGGTTATATGAGTAGGTTATTATGACAGTGCGAACTAAATGCCATTGGTTCGTGTAGCCGAAATAGTTACCAAAATAAGAAAAGGAAAAAGGTACAATTTTGGGGGTTTTCAAAACAAAAGACATTATGAAATATTCAAGGATAGATTAAGACACAATTCCTAAAAGAAATATGAGACTCCTTATAAGGAGCCAAGAAATTTTAGGAACACCATTTTAAGAAAATACATGTTTTAAAAGAGTGGTTAAAATTGTTTATCACATTTTGAAAAATTAACGAAAACTCGAAAATTTACAAATGAATCAAGATTCCAAGGCGGTCGGGATAGCAGCGGTATACAGAAATAAAGAAAAAGTCTGGAGTGAATTAAAAACCTTTCGAAGGAGATGCCAAAATTGGTAGAGATAAAAAAAATTACAAAAATTCACGAAAATTACAAAGTAAAATATTACTGTATAACGAAAGATTTTCTGGAAAGAGAAGTATTACAAGTATTACAGGCTGAAAACAATTAGAGAATTAGCATAAACATTTATTTACGGAAAGATTTTTGGGAAATTAAAGCATAAATATGCAGAGAATATGAACTAGAAAGATATAGACCTACGAAGTATTGCGGTGTCTGACGAGGGAGTCATTGTTAAAGTAAGAAATACAGCAGAAAAAGTGTTATAATAAGCTTCAGCGCGATGGATAACATAAACATTCTGCCATAGTTTTTGGTTGTTTTCATATGCTGTCTTTTGTCTTTATCAGTTTATAAATGAACTCATTCACTAAAGAAATTATTGTTTTTCAAATTGAAAAGTAGAATGATATTTTCGGATTTAAAAATATATTTAGACGATTATTTTTGATTAATATATACTAACTTTTCAATGAGATTTTCTATTGCTGTTTCACGTTTGGCCTTTGCTACAAGATACTAGATACTAGAAGTAATCAACGCTCTCCAAATTTGACCTTTTTTTTTCCCTACATTAATTTTGTTTTGTTTTGTTTTATGATATTGCATCAACATAATAATAGTCATATACTTTTCGTTCATGAAAACGTTTTTTTAATTTTTTGTAGAAAATATTGTTAATGGATAATACTTACAACCATCTATATGTTAAGTGTTTGAAAAAATTACGAAGAAGGAAGACAATTGGAGCGGAAAAAGCTTCTCAGAATAATAAAATTACAAAAATCGTTTCACTAATAATAATTATAATTATTCAATATAAACTGTATAAATTTTCTTGGTGAACGCATATTGAAAAATGAACATTATAAAAACATTAAAAATGCATAATTTGGTATATGGTGCAAACACAATTTGGTATATGGTGCAAACACAATTTGGTATATGGTGCAAACACAATTTGGTATATGTTGCAAACACATCTTGGTATATGGTGCAAACACAATTCAAAATATGTAAAATTGTGATGATGGAGATCTGTGATCTTTAAATTGTTCTTCGTCAGCTCAAACTAAGAAAACAGACGATCAAGAAAAATGTATAAGAAACATTTATTATTTCTTAAGTTTATTATTTTTTATATTCATTAAAGTTCTTTCTTTGTGGTTGCTAAGTATTACAATCTTATAATTTAATATAAAATCAAAATTGTCTCATTTTTACACTTTTTTTCAATTTAAAACAATGTTATCGCGTGGAAACCTTATGTAAACCACATTCTTATATTATAAAAACATACCACAAAATTATTATGTCTGCACATGCTGGAAATGGATTGCAATGCACTGCAGCAATCAAACAGTTCACTCTTGTATCTTTTTCTGATCGTTCCAGTAATTGAAAGGTTCGATTATTTTTAAAACGATGCCCCTAAATAAATTAGAAAGTCTATAATTATCCTGTTTTACAAATTCACCAAACAAGCTGCACCCTTCACGCAAGAGCAATATCAAAGGCCTATATACGAACAATCTTTTGAAGGATTGCTTTATCAGTTTATGGACAAAAGTTTGAAATTTCTGTTGCCTACTTTCTGAAAGAAAAACAAATTAAGGACGAAATTAATACATTTATACAATGTGTGTGGTAATTTGAATATTTTGACACTCAATATGCTAATTCATACTGTCATCTAAGCAAAGGCATGGATCGTTCAAAATATGCCTTTAGTATTTAAGGAGTGTTTGTAAGATTCATGGCATTAATTCATCCTAGACATGTGAAAACAAAATAAGTTTTCTTTATATTTGTTATATCTTCTTTAGCTTTTTCCAGTGTCAAATGGATTTAAGCGGTGGGCCCTCTTCAAAAATGAGGTCCCTTTCGAATAATGAGGTCTCTCTTGAAGAATGAGGTCCCTTTTGAAGAATGAGGTCCCTCTTGAAGAATGAGGTCCCTCTTGAATAATGAGGCCCCTCTTGAAGAATGAGGTCCCTTTTGAAAATGAGGTCCCTCTTAAGAATGAGGTCCCTCTTCAAGAATGAGGTCCCTCTTGAATAATGAGGTCTCTCTTTAAGAATAAAGTCCCTCTTCAAGAATGAGGTCCCTATATAGGGGAACCTTGTCAGCAAAGCGGTACATCGTCATCCAAAACAACTCCTCGTTGTTGATCGGACATCATCATCCATCGCCAGGACCGATACACCCTCATCCATCGCCAGGACCGATGCACCCTCATCAATCGCCAGGACCGATACACCCTCATCAATCGCCAGGACCGATGCACCCTCATCAATGCAGGCAGATTTAAACATCATAGATTTGAAAATTAAATAGGAATAACCCATTGAATGCAAAACGTTTTTATAACATTTTGTATCATGTTTGAATGATATCAAAATGCGGTGTCAAAAAACATTATCATAACATTTTCATATAATATTTGTTTTATTTTATTTTATTTGTTTTATTATATCATATGATTATTTAAAAAAAAACGTTAAAAAAGATGTTATAAAAACATTTTTTACGACACCACAAAATGATATTATAAAACCATTTTCACAATTTTGAAAAAATGTTTTCATGTTTTTAAAACATTATTGTGCTTGCTGGGAAGTGACAAGCATACAGTAGTCTGTTAATCAAAATATTTTCTTAATTTCTTTTTGTCGTACTGTAGATTTATAAATCAATTCCAAGTTTCTATTGGCACTAAAGAAGATGAAAACTGTTTTGTCTACGGTCTTATAACTTTTTGTTTCTGTAAACACATAAAATAATCAAAGAACGCAAATTCGCATTTTAGGAAATTAATATCATAAGCACTTTGAAATAAATTCATCATCTAACTTCAATGTATTAAAATCTGAACAGTTAGTTTTCGAGCTCTGTAGTTTCGATGTCACAATATGCGTAATCTAATTAATCTAATGTATCTGTTAATCATGACGTTTGATTAGATTGCAGATTCATCATTAACGCCTACTTCGACTATTCTTTAATACAAATATGTTTTGATCTGGAAGTGTAAAATATCTATAAATAGCAACAGATTGAGAATTTGATAGATCAAACAAAGGATATGTAGATTAGGATACAATCATTCAGTCGGATAATTTAGGGTAATCTCCTTTTATCTCATTAGGTCTATAATAACCAGAAAACCAAAGGTTTTGAGGTTCCGGCGCGCAGTATGGATTTTAAGTTTGAACTATTGTATAATAAATGTTATTGCACAATGCGCTCAAAATAACAATAACTAAATAGCTCATAGTTCTAACAACAATGGAATTTCACAATGAATTGAATTCAACCATTAGAATATTAATACAACATAATTATTTTAAAAAAAATGGATTAAAAGAGACATACGGTTGTTAAAATATGACCACTTTGATATTTTAACTTTATGCCTTGTATGCATGACATTGCCGCCAAAAACTTAGACAATTTGTGTGTCACATATGAACTGAATCCCATGTATCGTTCTTGAGATACTGTGTTTACAAGCTTTTTCAACAAACTCATGTTAAGCCCCGCCCACTATGCATATTGATGAAATTCAACATTTTGGTATCATTAACATGTACACACAGCTAACATTTATATTTACACCAATTATGAAACAAAACGGCCATGCGGTTGTTAACATACGAGCATTTGAAGATTATATCACTAAGCCCAGCCTACTCATTAATATGCATGATATCGCCCCTTAAACAGTATGGCACATCTGCGGACCATGAGCTATCTGTGTACACATATGAATTGAATCATATAACTATGACACTAACTAACAACATAATGACCATGGGCTATCTGTGTATCACATATGACATGAATCCGGTGAATGGTTCTTGAGATGTCGTGTTTACGAGCTGGGCGTCATCAAACACACATACATACATACACCCACACATACACCCACACATACGCTATCATGACCGCATAGGTTCTTTGATGCTATTACATCGGAACCAAAAAGTAAAATTGCGAAATTAAACATTCGAAATATCAGCTTTATTTTGACGTGAAATAATTATCAAATAATCACGATCTGGTCTTAAATAAAAATGAGCATCGACTTTACTTCATTAAGTCACCTTGATTTGGAAAACGACAATATCTTTTGGTAAGCAGGTAAGTATAGGTGTAAAGAACTTCTTATCATCTGTTAACATATAAGGCAACACGAACAATCACGAAAGACACAAATTCTGTAAAAGAAATCTTGAGACCACACGACCTTTGTTATTTCAAATTCACAGTTTTCACTGTAAAAAGTTAGATAGACCGCCGTTAACATGTTCATATTTGGCTCAAAGTGAATTGATTTCGTGCCTTACTAGATTGCAAGCACCTTGTCAAAGACAGAATTTAACACATATTCTCAAATAATCTATTAAAAAAATTATATCGATTTAGTAGTGAGAAAAATATGAAAATCATCGATCTAGATCAAATAAGCAAGCCAAGTTTTGAATAGACCATTGTGATATGATCGTTTTTAAGAGCACTTTTTGGCACCCTACTCAGCTACTACGACACTCTCATGAAATTCCTTTGGTCTGTTGGTAGTTTGAAAGAGTTGTTGGAATTAATCGATCGGAAGGTGCCATATTGAAACAGTTTCTAATCTTAGCTGGAACACTGATCAAGTCAAAAGGGCCATTGAATAAGCGCACTTGTTGAGAAAATATTTAAATAAAAACGTTTTCATTTCTTAAAGCAATTTTAACACATTGGGTATTGTATATACTTTTCATTTTAATCGCATGATATTGGTGATCTATTTATAAAATATAATTTCTTTCTTTCATTGTCGTGGCTATTTCAATGAATGAATCTCAGGACACGAAAATGATTGAAACGGCGTTAGTGATTTCTATTCCTTCCAACAAGAATTTTCAAAACAGATTTTGAAGTCATTTAATGTCTTTCTTGGCATCTGCGACCAAATGTTGAGTTTTGTTCTGATAGTGGAGGTTTGGGCACAATCTATTTATTTCTGAGTTTGTCTAAATATTCCCAATACTTTTACATCCCTTCAAAATCATTGAATTTGAGCAACCTCGATCTACTAATCATGGCATAGAAAAAAAGGTTTTGAGATAAAAAATCATGTTAATTATTTTCAACACATATCTTCATTGCTATAACGCATTTATTATTATTATAACAAATTTATTATCCTAATCGTTTTAAATCATCTGATTCAATGATGTAAATTACTGGTATTTATATCAGGTGAATTTATAAATATAAATTATAAGTAGGTTGTATTCAAATGCTTGATTTGTTCCATCACTCAATCACCTAATAATCAACGGACAAAAATAAATAAACTGTGACAAAATTCTCAAAAATTAATCCAAATCCGGAAAATGTGTTTCATCCTTTTTACAATTAAAAAAAAACACCACTTGCGACAAGTGGATTCTTCATACCTTCATAGCCTGGTATCTCTTATATCTCTCTTTTAAATGATATTCTCGCATATTTTTGTAACCATAACGTTTCAATTTATATTAACATGCACACAGCGCATTGTGGCAACTAACCAAATATTTTGTTTAATGTTGTTAAACACACTTATAAACTTTCTTTAAGCTTATGTTAGTTTTGGGATATTGAATAGAATTTTAAAAGAGCAACGCTGACAACAAAAAATTAAAAAATCATTGAAATTTATTTTATGAACATTTCAAAATTCAAAGGTATGTAAATCTAGAATTATGGTTTGTAAGTTGATATAAATTATAGTGTTTTTATTTTATTGTCTTGAGACTAATTGTGCAAACGTTTCTTTATAAACGATGCATTGGCAATGAAGGATGCATTGAC
Organism: Chiridota heheva; assembly: GCA_020152595.1. NCBI lineage: Eukaryota > Metazoa > Echinodermata > Holothuroidea > Apodida > Chiridotidae > Chiridota > Chiridota heheva. Next base: position 133,571 of record JAIGNY010000518.1, read on the forward strand.
AATGAACGATGCGTTGACAATAAACAATGCGTTGCCAATGAACAATGCATTGACAATGAACGATGCATTGACAATGAACGATGCATTGACAATGAACGATGCATTGACAATGAACGACGCATTGACAATGAACGATGCATTGACAATGAAGGATGCATTGACAATGATCGATTACTTTATGTTATTTAAAACATAACGCATGTAATCTATTTCAACCAAGCAAACTATTATATCACCATAAGTAAATACCCGATATCAAGTTTTGTAAAGCTAAGAAATAATCCGTTGATTTTTCTCTACAATTTTAGCAAATTTTGAAGAAGAAAAAAAGGAAGACATATTACGAGAAGTAGCAAACAAGGCAGGTTTTACTTGTGAAAATGAGGGCGTAATAGTATTAAAGTATTCCAAATTATATATAAACTTACTGTATATATTTCGGTCCTAAAAATGTGAATAGTTTTCTCACGAAAACTACATATGTTGGGAAGGAAGGATATTTCGTGTGACAAACCTACAAAGGGTAACGATTAATATCGTTTTTGCTTTTCAAAATAATAAAATCTTTTTAAAATCTTTTTTTGGAAGAAGTATTGGCCGGCGACGATTATTGATGGCGTTTCAAAGAAGACAAGATATTACTTTTACAATTATTTAAAAGAGAAATTATCATAAAAATGTTTTGGATTTATTTACTAATTAAAAAGAGCATTAAATTCAGAGTATAACAAGTTTGATTAAAACATAAGTTTAAGTCTTAGATATACGACTGATTAAAGTTTGTTTAACGTTCGCGAAGTTTGTGATGCACTTATTTGAAGCAAAAACTTTAGATTTTCAATTTTTATTTTTGAAATAACACCACTGATCAACCAAATCGTCTTTTTAAACATGACAAAGAGGAAAAAGTAGCCGATCTAATGAGACAAATTTCCTATTCAATAATGACATTAAGATTCAATCAATTTCAAATAACAGAATATCAAAAACACTTTACACGAACAGTTTAACAAGAGTTTTGCAATTTTCTTTATTTTAAATAAATTTCAGTCAATATTTCTTTGCCAAGGCGTTGGGGCAAGTCGACATCAACTTCATGCCGTAAATTTGTGAAAGTTTAATATAATTAAAGCAATTAATAAAATTACGCAAACAAAACGTCACATATTAAATAGAAAAAGGTATATATTAAAAACATTATAATATTGTATGATGAAAAATATGTTTTTTTTCAAATTTCACGTCAATTTACAACTGTAATAACTTTTCATTCGTGTTATAACGGGTACAGTTAGCTGTGTTTTCTATAACACTAACAATACTGAAAGGATTATGTTCACATTCTGTAAAAAAGAAACAAAACCTGCAAATTACTGAAATAAGAGTGTACTTACAGACTTATAAATTGATTTATTATGAATTGTTTTACCCTGAATCATTTCAAAAATATTTTGTTGTGGTATTGGGCTATACCAAAATTCAATAGCTCATATACGTTTGACAATTTTCTATACATTTTGAAAATGCTCTTTAGGTAAGACTTTTGGATCTGCGAAACGGAAGGTGAAGGTAAAATAATTTAAATACTTTTAATCTGATTAACCATGTACCATTCCTGCCATTTTACTTTAGTTTGGTATCTCATATTGCCTTTGTCAATCCTCTTTTGTGGTTCCAGGCCAACCTCAATTTTTCATCTGCTGTATACGCCTTAAAAAATTTTGGTTTTAATTATTTATTTTACATTTTATGAACAAATACAGTAAAGTTGGTCGTGTCTGCTTTCACTTCATCAAGCCTTAATAATTCAGGTGTCTATTTCGTATGTTTCGGACTTACCAGACGAAAGGTTATTGAGGGTTGGAATCATGTCTAGTAATTGTTAAAGTTGGTCAAAATTCTGCAAAATTAAGGGTTGGAATCATGTCCGGTAATTGTAGAATTTGGTCAAAATTCTGCAAAATTAAGGGTTGGAATCATGTCCGGTAATTGTAGAATTTGGTCAAAATTCTGCAAAATGAAGGGTTGGAATCATGTCCGGTAATTGTAGAATTTGGTCAAAATTCTGCAAAATTAAGGGTTGGAATCATGTCCAGTAATTGTTGAATTTGGTCAAAATTCTGCAAAATTAAGGGTTGGAATCATGTTCGGTAATTGTTGAATTTTGGTCAAAATTCTGCAAAATTGGTCGATTGGACAAAAGTTAAAGAAATACGAGTTCACGACGGTATTTTAATTTTCTTGATATTTCCATTTTAAACTAGTATGTCTTCTGCTGGATTGTTTTTGTTTTACATTTCTAAAAATGGTTCAGTCCCAAATATTTGAATTCGACGATCTCCAGATCTCTGTTTTATTTTCGACTTAGATATTTATCTTTTTAACATATATCTGGTAGACATTATTGCCTACCTCACGATATCACCGAGTTTATCAGTTCGTTTTAAGCAAGAAAGCGTTAACAATAATCTCATCAGACCAAAGAAAAATATGGAAAACAGGAATTCAAGGATCTATTAATGAATATACTTTTTTAATTAATTCGTAAATGCGATGAATTGTCAGGAGCAATGACCGATTACAAGCCAAAAAACAGAGATAATATTTTAAAATACCATTTATTGAAATTCCGAACTGTTGATTTATGTTCCAACTTATTATCTTTGGAATTACATTATCTAAACTGCGGTATAGTTTCATTTTTTATGGTATAAATTAAAAGGATCAACATCAGTAAAAAAGGAAAGCTATATAGAATACCGTTATATTATGGAAAAAAATGTGATAATATATCTCGTTCATTGTCGATACCTCTTCAACAATGTTTTACGGATTTACAATACAATGTGTTATACTGCTTACATACAACTCTTCTCATTAAGCAAACAAAATTTAGGGTCCAAATGAACATAATTTTGTTGGTATTTGATTGACTTTGTGAAGTTATAAAAATGGACAATTTAATTTGGTAAAATTTACAAAATGCATTCCCTGCATTCGATTTGTGTTGTTTAATTTATTTTTACTCAAGTTTAGTTGGCATATTTTCCAATTGTTCTGTTAGAAATATAAACAAATCTTTATAACATAAATTTTCTTTATTATGTTCTATTGTTTTAATTTTTTCACAAATAACGCACGTTTTACTGCTGCGGACAATTAAGGAACGTCGTCAACCGTAATCAGTTTGCCGATTAATTTCCTTTAAAAAAAGGGGGGAAATATCCATTGCGCTTTTATACCAGAAAAAAAGGAATATATGTATTTGAAAAAATCTCACCTGGACCATCACGACGGAATGGATCGTACGGTTTGTGAGTCTGCACTGCTATTCCATTCATTGCGTAAATCGCTCCATCGGACGTTTCGTAATACAAGCCAAGCTCCTTCGCCTCGGTCTCTTCCTGAGCTTGCTGCCGTCGTAACGCTACCTGTGCTGCCATGACCCGTTGCCTCTCCGCTATAAGAGTGCATTTAGCGCAGACACAATCCCTCCAGCGACAATAACGTTTATGGCCCTTTAGAGCAGATACTACCCCATGGTTCCGGCAGCGGGCGCATTTTGGAGTCCGGGGGTAAGGTTTGTCGGCGCGTAGTAACATGGGTACAGAAATAGGTTGGTGGTTCGATACCGTGTGTGGCGGATGTGGGAGGTGATGTGTTGGTCCTTGATGAGGGGGTACGACTGGCATTTCACTCGAAGAAACAGAATTATTATGTTGATAAACACTATCCAAACTCATGGTATTTAAATCCACCTAAACTGAATACCTGATATGACGTTTGTCCTCCTTGTTTGTGCGGGTGATAATTGTTGCATTTTACATTACATCAAAGAAATAAACGTATTCACGCGTTTTCAGCAAATATCTCACTCAATACTTGTAGATAACTTGTATGTCCAAAAGCAGTTATCTTTACTTTAGTCAGCTTTGCACTTGTACTTTATGTTGGGCAAGTCCGAAAATTAAGAATTGGTTTTTCTTTATTCCAGTCGATGGTGTCCAAATTTGAAACCTATCTCAATAGAATTCCAACCAGATGATTGACAGGACTTCAAACCGTGATCATCAATCTGCCTACCCATGAGGCCGCGCTACAGACTCCCAACCAAACACTGTAGCATATCTGTTTTCTTTACCAACACCTGCCTGCCAGTCATTTTGAGGTACGCTTTCTGATTGGTCAACAGTTAATGATACGGTAAGAGAGTTACTATGGTCACGTCACGCCTGCAACAATTAAAACGCGCCACCTTTAACACATGTTTGGAGAAACGTAGCATGAAGTCCAAATCTATAAGGATAATGTTTTGTTGTGAATGAAAAATATTAAAATCAAACGACAGAAATTAGCTTAAGGTGTACAGTTCTGCGCTAAGTGATAGTTGTGAGTTATGAAAAGTCCAATTTCAAATCAAATATTTTTATGTCAAATTCAAACCAACTAGCTCGTATGATAATATGCAAACCATGAAATATAATATATAAAAAAATGTTTAAAGTACCTGCTAATGCAGGGTGTAAAATATTGTCAAAAGATATTGTGTCTGAGCAAATAAGCAGAAAATTGGCGTATACTGGTGCGATTGTGGTGTATGGTATTTACACGTGATAAAGTATAATAGATTAATGCGTGAAATCTCGCACAGGCGGTGTTAGGTGTACAAAATGAACCCGCTGAGAGAGTGTGACGTATAACAATTGCAGCGGCTGTCGGCCGCTAAGAATCGACAACTTGCATTTCTTTCATGCAGTGAGTTCCATAAAAGGCTTAAATATGTTTTTATCGACTTCCCTGGGGGTAACTCCACGGCACCCCTGAAGGGCACCACAACAAACCGGCTAGATGCCGTTTTCCGATTTCCTTTTCAAGGACAATGGTAGGCAGACGGGAAAGAAAATGGGGACAAAGTCACACAAAAAGGCATTAATTCAAGAATGATATTTATTTGTACCTGGCGGAGCTTCGCTGCATGTAAATCTACTGTATACCAACGGTATGCTGTTCGAGGTTAACTTTGGAAGAAAATATAATCAGGCCAGTTAAAGATATATTTACCCCATTTTTATCTCCATCGAAAATCTTACCTCACCATCGGAAATTCCACCTCCCCATCGAAAATCCCACCCCATCGAAAATCTTACTTTCCATCGAAAATCCCTCCCTCTCTATTAAAATCCAACCCCTCTCCATCCAATATCCAACCCTTCTCGATCCAAAATCCCGCCTCTCCCTATCCAAAATTTCCATCGAAAACCCCATCCTCCTTATCGAAATTAAACCCCTCATCACCTCCCATCGAAACTCTCACCCCTCCCCATCCAAAATCCACCTCGTCCACAATCACCGACTCGGTTTTGTTCGATTTTTAACTATGTAACGCTGCTCACTGTATCTATGAACTGATCATACTGTCATATGAGAACTTGAAAAAAATTTAATAAGCCAATTTGAAAAGCTTAAGTTTTTCAATCTATGCTTAGCCTTCATTTTTCAAGTTGTCATATTCATACAGCGAGTATACCCTGGGCCTTGTAAGTCGTACAAAGTCCATATGACAAAAACTATTTTCTTTGGGGAGGTGTGGGACACTGACTTGCAAGAGCGTGTCTGGGGTGTCTATTTCTTCAAGTTAACAAAGGAACAAGATAGATAGTCTGGAAATCGTCCCAAAGTCTTGTCTTTTGGAAGTAAGAAATTGCAACTAGTTCTCCTTTCCCTCAACGACTTCAGCGGGTATATAGCATAAGCGGCATTATGGGTCGAAAATACACTCACTTGTTGCCATATCTGTTGTATGCTGGATTTTCATGTATTTGGTGATTTTTCCCCTCCCCTACTTTCAGTGGGCGAAGTTCATTTTGTGACTTTTCCCCCAATACCTTCGGGGAAAATCCCGCCATGCATGACATATGATATACCACTTCTGATAGTTATGGATGGTGCATCCTTAACAGGTAGAGGCAGCAGTGGCTAAATTGATTTTCAAGTCCATTAAAGCACATGAAGAAAGCTGAAAATTCATCAAAAAGGGTTAGAAATTTGTCATTTTGCAGCTTTTTAAAGACTTTTGTTGAAATATGAAAATGTTTGTGCTACTCTTGTGACGTATAAATGGGACATATATATCAAATTTCTTATGTAAATCCCTTGTTCTTTTAACCCTCTGCCATATCTTTTTGAAAAAGCGAACTTCGTCATTGTAATAAAGAGGATTCGTTCTTTGACATACCCTAACCAACCTTAAGCTGGAAAATGCATTTTTGAACATTTTCAAGTTCTGAAATGAAGGGAAGAAATTTAAAAAAAAAAAAAAGGCATTCTGAGGGGTTTTTTTATCATCACATTTTTTTAATATTTTAATACAAAATTAAAACTTTAATTACTCATAACTGGAAAACTACACTTGCTATTTTCAAACTTTAAAGACTATTAAACTCAGAAAGTAATGCTCTAGGTTTTCCTTTAAACAGAACAATTTTGAAACTGTCCACAGATCTCATATTTCATAAAATGTTCGTGAACCAACTTCGACGACGAGTAAAATTTCCGACGACGGTCCGATGATCATCCATTAAAACAAACAACTTGAGCTCCTCCAACTTGATTAATTCTTATTTTTTTTAAACCGTTATCAATCAAAACTTGTAACAAAAATTACAAATATTACATTTACTGATTATGCCCCTGCTAGTTTGAGCTTTTATCATTTTATGTGACGTAAAATCAAGTTTCCATTCGCAACATGTAGTCCAACAGGTACCAAGCTTACTCGATTCTTTTGTCAAGTTACTCTTTTGAGATTTCATGCCTACACCGCGTACATAGACTGGTACAAGTTATAAAGCCTGATGATTAGTGCGATTTTGTGCATGCACCACGCGCATAGACTGCTGGAATTATAATTTCCCCCGACGAGACTATAATACGTCTGTACGTTGAACTTCCCGAAAAGTGGGAGAATTCTTCCGAAAAACCGCAATATTTTCCCGACAAAATTTTTGGAAAATCATTTCTGGGGGTGCTGAATCCCCATACCCCGCCCCCATTGTGACGCTCCTTGTTAGGTATACAGCCCAATGATACGTGCAATTTCATGCTTGCACCATGAAGTTATATTGCCTGATAATTAGTGCAATTCCATGCTTGCACCGTACGCATAGACTGGCGCAATTTAAATAGCCTGATAATGAACATAATCAGTAAAAACCATGCCAGCTTGGTTTGGTCTGGACTATACTCTTTATACATTTCACCTCGTAATTTTCTGCATCAAAAACTACCCTTCCTTGATGCCAAAATGCCGGTGAAATTGTGAAATATGCAGCCACAGATAAGCAGCTTAACCTTCTGTTCTATCATTTCTATTATATGATCTTGCTGTTGCTATTCGATCTTACCGTGGCTACTAAACTAATACAGATTTATTTTCCCTATAGTTCCTATACATAATCAGTTTGAAATTCGTTTATTCCACATTTCAGTGCAAGTAGATACATCCGATCTATATACTTAAATATATTTCTTCCTCGATAACTCTTACAGTCTAATAGTACGGTTACTTTCGAATCATTAGTTACAATATTCTGAATCCATCTGACTTAAACCTGTAAACAGTTTGTTTTCGGAGTAAAAAAAAAAAAAAAAGTGACCTATATTTTACAACATATTTTGTTTTGTGGTTAACAAATTATCAATAATTCATGGCATAAATATATGCATTTTTATTTCTGAACTTGCTCAACTATACTCAACGAACCCAGGCAGCCAGGAGGCGCTCTAAATTTGGGAGGTTTCACAAAGACCATCGTTCTGACCCAGAAGGCTCATATCTTACTGCGGCTTTACACCGTAGCTATAGCTTTCGTACGAATAACTCTGTTTAATATTCAGCTTGAAAATACATACGAATAACATTTTCAACGACAAGACGCATAGGAAATACAGAAAACAAAGTAGTTACGACAAGACGCGTAGAAAATTCAGAAAACAAAGTAGTTTTAGTAAGTCCGAACACGAAAATGCCTGCAAGCCGTTGTGAGCAAGTTAACCAGTTGTTAACACCGTAACGTTATGATGCTTATTGTTTTATATAAATAAGCAAGCATTGTTATACACAACACGAGTGCTGCAATTCATAAAGAGAACCAAATTGTATACTCTGTTAATTTTTCGTTAGAAAGAGGATAATTTAACTTTTGCATGCATGTATTTATTTTAAAAGAAATGCAACGAAAAGAACTTGAAAACTTAATAATTTAACTCCATTTGTATTTCAGGAGAATTACCATGATCGAAAAAAGAGGATATGTGACATAAATCAAGCAAGCTATTCACTGTACAGTTGCACATATATATCAGTTTAATCAGGTACTTTGCTATCTTTTCTGGTTAATATGTATTTCTATGAAACTTGCAGAAAGCGATAGAAAAGTAAGTCGTAATTTGATTATTGAAAGATAATATTTCTTATGAAACTAAAAAGTCATCAGTGACGATTCGCACGGTGAACATGAAATTGATGCTGATCAATATACCAGTAGACGAAAAACTCCTTTCTCTTATGATATTCTAAAACAACGAAGTCTTTATTGGTTTTTACACCAAAATATCTTAATCAAAATAGGAATTAAGCTTATCTTGAAATGGGAAATAGTCGTATCTTAGTATGGGAATTGGGCCTATCTTGAAATGGGAAATAGGTGAATCTTAAAATGGGAAATAGGTCTATCTTACAAAATGAAAATAAGCCGAACATAAAAGAAAAATAGGCCTACCTTAGAATTGAAAATAGGCCAATTTTAAAATGGGAATTAGGCCTGTCTTAAAATGAAAATTAGGTCTATCTTAAAATGAGAATTAGGCCTATCTTTAAATGGGAAATTAAATTTGGAAATATGCCAATCTTAAAATGGGAATTAGACCTG